>JABFTP020000137.1:0-88263 GCA_013387265.2 Cryptolaemus montrouzieri | reverse complement strand
AACGCAGTATTTTCGGTGCAATATTAGGTTTACTACCTTCTTTCATTCTGGGATATGAAAAGATTGTAAACATGGTCGTTATAAGGCTTAGAAATAATTTCATGTGTGTGTCATTACTTTCGATTCTATGTTACTAATACTTTGTACCGCTATCCGAGCGTATAAGCACCATTTGAACTGTTGCAGAATTATCTTAGCCAAATTATCATACGTATATCGAAAGTAGACAATATTGAATTCGTCCTTTTTATTTCGTTCTCGATGTTGGTATCTATGAATTTATAGATTTTATTAAGTGTGGAAGAGTGAAGAAAATAAAAGGTATGTTAAGAAATCTCAAATCTCAAATCTGCGGAAATCAAAATTAATGAAACTTTTGAATTGGTTTTTTACACGTACAAGAATATCTGAACCCGCCAGATAGAGAAATAGGACTATATTCGGAATTGCATGGAATTTTATGCAAACTTTTCAGAAGAGAAAGTATATGACCGATGTATATTCATTTACCAAACCTGAGATATGTAATGTGAAATAAATTTCTGAGAAATTTTAGAGTGAATGTTTGGTGTTCTATCCATAATCATTGAATTTCAGGCCCTTAATTCATAACTTGAATTTCAGATCAAATAAATAAGTATAATAATATATTAGCTCAATATTTAAGCCACATATGGGTGTGAACTTTCAACAATAAGGTGCCAGAAATCTTACGCCCTCAATATCTCTGATTTCGGGAATATCTACGGAATTGAGTTTACTTCAGTTTCCCAATTAATGAAAAAGACTTGAGGCAAGGGATTGATACTACTTCTCCCCAAAATACCTGTGAATTTAGTTATCGATGCAATAAGTGCAATACAGAGGTGGTATTAGGGGTTAGATTTCTCGTTTTCAGAATTCCGTTCTTTATTTATTACTTAGTACATTAAATAATATTGTACTACTATTTCTCCAACTGACATTTTTGAATTTTCTTTTAGATGTAAAAGCACTTCCGATTCTACATTTTGTTTGAATTTCCTCAATGTTGGGTTTGCAAAAGCTGCATATCTTTTCGAATTCTCTATCAATGAATGAATGAACTTTTACCGGGAAATCGGCTTATATAAATATATGAGGCAGTAAAAATGTTTTTAATACATTCATAATGTGGCTATACTCATATAAGTAATGATGAACTTTTCTGTTTTCAGTCTTCTCACTCTTTTCATTACGATCGTTTAAATAACATACATTAACATGAAGTTGATTACACTTAATACATTTCTGGCAAATTCAGTCATGTATTTTTGCCTATACTCTGATTGAAATATTTTTCTACAGCACTCTTGGAAATATCTGAAGTTATTTTGTTGAACAAATGATAGGAAAACTGTAACTTCTCCTATAACATATATTTAAATAACATATATATATATATATATATATATATATATATATATATATATATATATATATATATATATATATATATATATATATATATATATATATATATATATATATATATATATATATATATATATATATATATATATATATATATATATATATATATATATATATATATAAACTTGAGACAAGAAGAATTATTAAAATTTCCTGAGCTAGTTCCCAATTCGTTCTTATAAGGAGCTCATCAGTGTCGCATATCGCTTCTCAGCATCCTAACAAGCTGCATCGATTCAAGAAGAGACGTAACGTTAAACATTCCAACACTTGAGGAGCATCTTTCGCCGCTTCGTGAATGACACACGGTCACACGGTAAAAAACGATGGAAATAATCATGTTGGAAACGGTATATATATATATATATATATATATATATATATATATATATATATATATATATATATATATATATATATTATGATTATAATTCATATCTTTTCATGAAATCAGAAATGAACTTGTCGGAGTTAAATCCCTTTTTATAAACAGGCTTAGGCAAAAGTACCGAAACCGCTGATTATCTCAGTTATTTACTGAGCGATTTTTTTGAAAATTGGTATGCTTGCAATGTGAAGAATTAAGAATTCAGTGAATATTTTTTGCTAGATAATGTTTCCGGTGTAGCCAGAAATGATCACAACATGAGAATTTCAAATATAATACTTTATATGTTTATTTATTTTCAGATTCAAAAGAAATAACTTCCTCAGAAACAATCAAGAAGAATGCATTTCCTCCAATGTCGTGTTCATAAGAAAACAAAATGACAATAATTATTATCACCTAAATCAAATTACTTTCGAATTCATAATCAACGTCACAAGTTGATAATTATCGTCAAGTATTTGTTGAAGTTTTAATTTTTGCTCGAACGCGAGAAATTTTTTTATTATAATTTGAAGTGTTGAAAATGAGTTCCATTCACCATCTAACCTTACCTGACAATAACCTAATCGATCACTGAAATGAATTTTGCAGAAATTGTGAGGATATCAAATTGATTTCTTCTGTCATGCGACGCCTTAGCTCATCTTGATTGGCAGGTCATTCTCTATAAACTCGGCATTTCAAGTGTCCCATAAAAAGAAGTCCAGTGGCGGAAGATCAGGTAACCGCGGGGGCCATTCGATAGGACCTCTTCTACCGATCCATCTTTCTGGAAAAGCTTCATCCAGATAATTTTCAACATCTACCGCAAAGTGTGGGCGAGCTCCATCTTGTTGAAACCATACAGTATCAGCTGGGGTTAACGGATTATTTGAATTTGGAAATAAAGCTGATATGGCTAGCGCAATTTCATTTCTAAGTAATTACTAATATTGCTCATCATTTAAATTCCATTTTATAAAAAGAGGACCAATTATGTGATCTCCAATAATACCGGCCGAAACATTCAATTTTTGTGGTTGTTGTGTATGAACCTCTCTAATAAAATGTGGGTTATCTCCTGACCACATACGGCAATTATGATTATTTACTGAACCGTTAAGGCGAAATGTAGCTTCATCCGAGAATACGATTCTATTCAAGAAATATGGATTCGCCATAATCATTTCCATGATTGTCTCTGAAAATTGTACTCTACGGTCTGGATCGTCTTCAGTAAACTCATGGACGAAATGGATTTTATATGGATTCATTTTTTCTGTCTTCAGTATCCCACAAACCGATGTGTGAGAAATATCATGATTCAAGGCTAGTTTTTTTGTAGAAACATGAGGATTTTTCCCAATTGCCAGTAAAATATACAACTTTTTTTTCGTCAGTGGCAGATTTAGGGCGTCCTGTCGTATTGAATATTTAACGTTATCCTAATATATGATAATTTCAGGATTTATTTCTATTATAATCATTGCCTCGCAGTGGCATCATTTACCGGGTGAAGGACTTATATTTTTCCATGAAATCGCTTCGATTACATGAACATATATATGGGTCGGGGTTAAACCTCTTTGCTTTATATATTTATATGTGTATACGTTACAATTTGAGAAATGACACTTATTTATCAAACTATTTACACATTCATCAATATCTAAATGATTTCGAATTCTTGATTACAGATTTCAATTCAATCTGTATTTCGATTTTCCGCCTTTATTGTCTCATTGGCCTGTATACCAACGCTTATTTGCATGTTTCCGACCCCACGCAAATTTTCCGGTCTGAGCAAAGAAAACGACACCCTAATTGAGAAACAGAAAAGCCTACTACCCTTCTTGTGTTACCTTAAATCATACCCTTAGGCGTTAACAAGAAGCAGCCTACAAAAACTTCGTCCTCTCGCGTTTGAGAGGGCAAACTTTCTTGGTTTGTGCTTAAAACTTTAACCTTTGAAATGGATAACTGATGGTTGCATAATCTATTCTCCAGAAGTTGGGGGAGCAAGGATCCCACAAAATAAACTTCCAAGATTTTGATTGAAATAAAATACAGAACAGTTCGTGTGCATTATCAATTTTGATGATAGTCGTATAATATGATGGGGAAATTTTTGTATTAAAATGAGACTAATATTTTGAATGAATGGGCATCGTTCAATACCAATGGTGAGAAGTTCTTGAAATCATTTTCAATATTGGGTGAACAATTCTGTAGTTATTGTTTGCTTATATTAATAGTTCTAACATACAATTGAAAGTGATGCACAGAGCACATATTTATCCAAGAAAACGTCGGCGGCAAATGAATGTATTGGACAAATAAGAGAACATATTTCGACTGATAACTTGGTTATACGCTGTATATATTTCTTATATTATTCAGAATTATTCAAAAGTTTGGCCCCTGTTGTCAATCGAGGATTGATAAGAACTAAGATCTATCTAAAAACATTAGACTATTAGTAACGAAAATTTCTCTGTTTTATGATATTCGCAGAATTGGGAGAATCTTGCTCCACCAAGTATGAATGAATCTTTTTCAGAATTCTATTTCTTTAGCATATAAATTCTTGTTTATGCTAATTTTTTGCTTTTCACAAAAATAATAAGAAAGGAACACGTCCTTGTTTATCACCACTATATTTCTCCTGCGTATGTTATGCTCCGTATTATGATGTTTTTATGATTTTGTTCTCTAATGACCGTTTGCAGCTCTTGTTTAGGGGGGGATATAAATATCCTTGCAGCTGCCTTGCATTCTTTATGTTTTCTTCCATTTGTCTGTGGAATTTTAGGTTTTTGTCTATTAATGCCCCTATGTACTTTGCTGCATTTTTCGTTTCCACTTCCTGATTGGCTATTTTTATTTCTTTCGGTTTCTTCGAGTTTTCCTTTCCATTTTTATGGTCAAAATATACTGCAGCTGTCTTTTTTGCATTGACTTTGATTCTCCATTTATCGAGGTACTCTACTAGTTTATCGGTATCTTCTTGCAGCCTCTTCGTTATAGATTTCTTATTTCTGTGTATTGATAGCATAGTGCTATCTTCGAATGTTTCATTTCAGGTATGTCTGAGATGTATATATTGAACAGTAGTGGCCCCAGTACTGATTCTTTTGGGACACCGGCCTCTATTGATTTTTCTTCAGATCTGGCATCTTCTATTCGTACTATGAACTTTCTGTCTTTTAAGTACGATGCCGTTATGTTACTAGTTTGTTTTGAAACTCCGTTCTTTTCATCATGTTTATAGGTGATTCGTGATTGACGTTCCTGCTGTTGGTTTCGATATGTTCATGTTCTCTTTTATATATTCCAACAGCATTGTCATCTGGTGTGTCGTTCTATGTCCACTTCTGAATCCAAGCAAGTGGCTCGGTATGAAATTGTTTTGTTTTTCAAAGCTTCTTGGTCTTCTGTGGATGAGTTTTTCTATGACTTTGCTCATTCATGATAGCAGGCTAATTGGTCTATACCTGCTAGGTTTATTCTTTGGTTCGTAGAATTGTGAGAAAAAGGAAATGTATTTATTTTGGACATCTTGCTCCACCAAATATGAATGAATCTTCTTCATAAGGCTATTTCTTTTGCATATAAATTCTTGTTTATGCTAATTTTTTGCTATTCACAGAAATAATAAGAAAGGAACACGTCCTTGTTTATCACCACTATATTTCTCCTGCGTATGTTATGCTTGCTAATATGATGTTTTTATAATTTTGTTCTCTAATGACAGTTTGCTGCTCTTGTTTAGGAGGGGATATAAAAATCCTTGCAGCTGCCTTGCATTCTTTGCGTTTTCTTCCATTCGGCTGTGGAATTTTAGGTTTTTGTCTATTAATTCCTCTTTGTATTTTGCTTCGTTTTTCGATTCCACTTTCTGGTTGACTATTTTCATTTCTTCCGGTTCCTCCGAGTCTTCCTTTCTATTTTTATGGTCGAATATATGGATGATTCGTGCTGGACTTTGTCGAAAGTTTCTCTATGTCTAGGAACGTTCTTGCTGTTGGTTTCGATATGTTCATGTTCTCTTTTATATGTATCGTCAGCCTTGCCAGCTGGTGTGTCGTTCTATGTCCACTTTTAAATCCAAGCAAGTGGCTCGGTTTGAAGTTGTTTTGTTCTTCAAAGCTTCTTAGTCTTCTGTATATGAGTTTTTCTATGATTTTGCTCATTCATGATAGCAGGCTTATTGGTCTATAGTTGCTAGGTTTGTCATTTTGTTTTTCTGTTTTAGATAGGATGATTGCTTCTGCAGTTTTTTACGTAATTGTATAGTGTTCTGTTTTCATTACTCCATTTGCTATTTCTGTTAGTTCTTCTATCGTTTCTTGTAGTAGGTTTGTCAAGGTCCTGGTTTTTTATTCCATCGATGCCAGCGGCTTTTCTGCCTGCTTGCGGTGCGATAATTCCTTGTACTTCTTCTATTGTTATTGCCATTACTTCTCCGCTTCCTTTCATTTATTTTCTTCTTATTCCTATGATTTCAATGTTTGTTTTGAGAATTACGTCTTGGTTCGGACTGTTGGCCTACAATTGTTTTTTCAGAGAATCTGCGAATACGCCCGTCTTCTCTTCATTCAATGTTGCTACCTTGTCGTTTCTTTTTAATTAGGGAATGTTGGTTCTGTTCTTCTTCCCTGTCAGTGCTCCTGCCATTTTCCAGAGCGATTGATCCTCTGATATTAGAGTCTCTATTTTTTCAACTCACTCTTCGTTGAACATCTCTCCCATTTTTTCTTTTACATTGTTGTTTAGGTTATCCAGGATGCTCTTATCTTCGGGATGCATCGTTCTCATGTATTTCTGTTTTACTCTTCTCTTGTCTTCGATAAGGGCATGTATATTTGTCGGAAGTGGACTCTTTCAACCTACTGCTAGCGTTTCCTGTTTCCTTTCTTTCCGCTTCTTCAATTCTGCTTTCCAAATCTTGGATTGCCTCTTCAAGTTCATCTGCGTCTTTTATGGTTATCATTTTGGATTCCATGGTTTCTTTGAACATTTCCCGGTTTGTTCTTTACCTTTCTTCTCCTCTATTTTCTGCCTCTTTTAGTTTCACTGGTGATTGATCCAACCGTAAGTCTATGACTGCTCTTATTTTTGTCCGCCAGGGCACATTTTTTAGCATTGCTTTGTCCAATACAACGACTTTTCCTGTACTTGTGTATATAAACGTTGGCTCCTCTGGAGAAACTATGATTATGTTGTGCTTCTTTGTTATCTGCCTCAGCTTCTTTAACTTTTTATTAGCTGTTTGATAGTTTCAATCTCCATGTTTTGAGTTCTGGTCTCCTGCTACTATTGTTGCTGTTCTTTCCTGAAAGACTTCACTTCCTTTTTTTCTAGAGTTTTTGTTGGTGATTTGTATACTGAGAATACTTTCAGCTAACCTCATTTGGTTTTCATCTATATTCCTTCCTTAACCAGTATTGCTGTTCGTTTTACCCTTCCTTCCTCTCTATCTCTTTGAAATATTGAATAATTTCTCATTTTGAGTTCCTTTTTAGTCTTCAAGTGCAATTCATTCATGGGCATTATCGTTTCTATGCTCCTTCAGGAATATAGGCAGCTCTTGTTCCTTGTTTGTTAGCGAGTTGTCATTCCAAAACTCTATTTTCATATTTCTCTTGTTAAAAGTTGTAATATCTATTTAATTTCTTCTGAATAGTTCGACGATCCTACTTTGCTCCTTTAAAAAGGCCACTTTATGTTTCCTTGTTGAAGCCATCAAAATTCTTCCTAAGCACATGGCTAGTTCTCCTTCTGCTTCTTGTTTCTTTCCTTTCTTTTCAATTTTCGAAGCTGCTTCTCTTTTTGCTTACTGTTTTGAGGTTGTTTCTTTTTGCTACTACTCTCTTCTGCCCTTTTTGTCAATAGTTAAATTCTGATGCTGGAACTAGCTTTAGTTTTTCCTCCTGCATTGATTTCTTAGCAGGGTTGTTGGAGTTCTCGTTGCCTTTTATCGAGGTTGATAAGTGCTCTCCCCGCAGTTATGTTTTGAGCATTTTCATCATAGGTTAGGTTAGAAAAGGAAACCACAGAAAACCTTGTCTTACGTAAATTAGTCGTATAGTCTAGCTCCTTACGGAGTAAAAGCTTGGTGCAAGGCCCTATTTAAATCTAGGATATGTAAAATCACAAACCATGAAGGAGGTAGGGGGTGGGGAATGAAAGGCATCCATCTTGTATCTTTATTAGACATTTACATAAAACTACGATATTGAAAGTGCATGAAAAAGAGAAAAAAGTGCTGGAAGAAAAACAATTAATTAACCTAAGACACATAGGACTGATGAATTCATCATGAGTTGGTGAGCTGCGGCTGCAAGGCAGTTCTAGGTTCAAAACACCACAAACTCGTCGTTGGACGCCACTTGGTGTTGTCTTTGGCTCAAGAACCGGATGCTTCTTTCAGGGCTGCTGGTGCGGTGGATGATGGATTCTTTGGTCACTGAATTAGCCGGTATTATCCACGTGCGTCGCTTTTAATAGTGGCGTCGATCCTACTACGTTCGTCGGTTTCACCTCGAGTGCGGAAGTAGCGGAATTCTTCACTTGACTTCTTGTTATCACTATTTTCCTGCTAACTCAGTCGGCGATGAGTTCTTTTTCTCAACAAAGGAAACTATGCCCTAATGCTCCACATGCTATCAGGATGGGGTCACACACCCGAAGAAAAACGTCGATGGTTCACACAAAAACTCGTTGTGAACGTAAATGTAAGATTAAATAAAATACGTGGTTCGCTGGTGGACAACGGCGATTTGGCAATATGGGCGGTTGCGTGGGTCCGCAGCGTCCGTAGGGTCGACTCGTGGCAGACGATCTAAGGAGACGAAGTGAACTTCATGAGATCGGAGAAGGAATAGACAGACCGAGTCTCCGAAATGCAAGGATAATTAAACCCTTGGGTTTGCTCGGCACAGAGTACGTTCTGTACTTAGCTCGGTCGGAGGGGCCACAAGGCGATCTGTGCTTATAAAACGTGGTAAACACGGTAACACGCTTGGTAGGAGGGGCCTATAGCGATCTATGGTTAGATAGCGTAGTACACACACGGTAACGATTAAATTTTACTGAAGGGCCTACTAATTTATGAAATTCCCTTATTTCTGGTATTTTAAGTAGTTCTTAATGATATATTACTACCAAATGTTAATCTCTATTATATATTGTTGAACCATCTCTCTGTACCTATATATAAGAAAATTGATAATTTTGTGTTTTAATTTCAAACTCATACTTGTCTGATGATGAGCGAAAGCTATAACGTTGAATAAACTTCTCCATCTTGAACATTGATATTTTTCAGGTTGTAATATTCGTAATCCTTATAATGTGCTATTCAGAATCATTCCCTTGATAGAATCTTGGGGAAACTTAATTTCAAATAGTCATAGGAACATCTCTATTTTATCTGTATTTCAAAATGGTATGAAGTGTCATTGAATTTTCTCATAATAACTAGCTTCTAATGATTTCAGTCATTTCGAGTGTAAGAACTGATAAATCTTTGTATTCCCTTGAAAAGTTGATTGATATTCGAAATTGGTTTTTCTCTCATATCCATTTGTTAAACATAAACAATAATAAGAAAATAGTCAATTTATAAATAAACTAAACTAAAAACTTCATTTGGATCATTGCAATAATGTATTAGCTCATACAAAACGTAATTGATTTAATTTCCGAAATTACATTATTTATGAGATATTACTTCATGAGCAAGAAATATTGCGCTAACAAATTACAATAACAATTTATTCGTAATCGTTTTTCACACATTTGAAAAATTGAAAATATGGTTATCTCGATAAGGGAATTCGTCGAACGACATATTTTTTGCATATATCTTGACGTGATCTATCAGAGTTTTATTTGTAATAGGTAGGGCAATAGGCTGAATTCAAATTCATTCTCATGAATTGTTCGGTAAAATTGAGTCGAAGATAGATGTTCCCTTTTAAAATAATTTAACATTCTGAAACAATAACAGATTTTATTTGAATCTGATTTTATATTTGACAAGCTGCAACGTTTTCGATATTTCAATATATATACAAAGTGTTCCGAAAGTTTCTCTCATCTGTTATTTTATTCAGAACTACATTACAGTTGATGGATTCTTACGAGCTAAACGAAAATGGTGTACTCAATTGAAGAAAGAGTAGCAATCGTGTCACTTTATTTTCGAAATAACAGTAGCGCAAACAGCAACAATATTTTACACAAATCATTCATAGAGAGAAGTGAGTCATCAATAAATTCGAATTTTTTCACAAAAATTTTAGGCACCTGATTTAGGAGCGAACTGAAAGCAGGAAGTCGCACGTCTAGTTAGAAATGAAGCTGTTGAAGTTACGGTATTAGGTCATCTAGAAATGGACCACACTTAGGTCATTACGATATATTCTCATGAAACTGACGTATCAAGGAGAACTGTCTACTAAGTAGTGAAGCATCACCAATGTCACCCCTAAATAAAAAGATTGCTACATGAACTGATTGCAAATTTTCGCGATCGTCGCCTACAATTTTGCGAAAATTTGAATTAAAATATGAATAATAATACCTTCTCTTTTAAAATATATGTGTCTCTGACGAGAGAAACCTCATGCTCAATGAACACAGTTGCCGATACGGGATACCCAGAATCCTCACTTGCACAGGGAAATACATACATTTCCCCTCAAATACTTTGTTTCATTAGGTTTTTAAAGGAACCATATTATAGGATCCTTCATTATCGAGGGTAATTCCAAAGGAGATGCTTATTTATGTTTGACATTTGTCATATTTTTCGAACGACTGAAAATTTTTTTCGCAAATTTTTCTTTAAATTAAACAAGATTCAAGAAAAAATAATATATGGGCGATGTCAACCAAAATTATTGGGTCCATAATGATTCTAAAAGATCTATAGATCATAATCGGCATCACAGAAAGGGAATTGTTTTTGTGGAGTTTGAATATTAAAGAGTTTTTCTGCCATTTTACTTCAATATTGGCAAGCAAGAACAAGCAAGTAGTTATGTTTCAGTAGACTCACACTGCGACGGAAGAACATCTCCGCGAAAGAGGAAATAACGCAGCTTACGTACTTTTCGATTATCTCCTCAGTCCTTTTTATGACCTTGCTTGCTATGTGAAATCTTTTCTTAGTTTTGTTTAGACATATAATAGGTATGATTGTTGATATATTTTCTGCTATTTTTCTTTTCCATTGTTACAGATTCCTGTCCCAAATCCTTCCTTTCACACTTGTATTCGTTTGAAAATCATGGAATGCAAGAGAGAATGAAGCGGCTAAGCAGAAAAATCTTTGGTACTCTTTATGTACACACGACACTAACACAACATAAACAGACTAGCTATTGCTAGTGCAATAACGACAGGGAAACGAGTGCTTTCCTCAGGTTTTTTCACTCGTTCATTGAATCATATGCAAGATAGTATGGTTTCCTTGTTACATTTTCTGTGCTCACATTTGTGTTTTTCTGACACACATACCAAAATCAAAGAATTTATTCTAAATACAATTATTCAAATTTGTGTAAATCTTCTCTTTTCAAAAGAATATATATATATATATATATATATATATATATATATATATATATATATATATATATATATATATATATATATATAAATGTATATATATATATATATATATATATATATATATATATATATATATATATATATATATATATATATATATATATATATATATATATGATAAGACACTTCGTCTTTTTCTTGAATTTGTTATGGAAAATTGGAGAACCAATCTTCATTTAACTGTTTTAAAACAATCGTTAAAATCCGAATTAATTTCAATCAAAAGAGGCATTTTCAAGGTGATTCTTTAAGTGCTCTTTGGTTTCGTCTTTGCCTCAATCCATTATCTCATGAATTAAATGCTAATAGTTTCGGCTTCAAAATAAAGAGTCTATCAACTGAATTCAAATTAAGTCACTTAATTTATTTAGATGATATTAAATTAAATGCCGGAACCAGATCTCATTCAAAAGTCTACTTTCAACTATTCCAATGATATTCATATGAAATTTGGACTTCCATAATGTAAAAATCTTTCTATTAAATAAGGAAAGATCACCTCTGATTATATAAAGATTTCCAATATCGAAATATCAATGCATCAAGGAGATACATATAAATATCTTGGATTTTGTCAAGAGAAGACAATTAACTATAGCAGCACTAAAGAAAATATTGGAAGTTCATATAACAAAAGACTATGTTTTATCATCAAGAGTCATTTAACTAGTAAAAACCTTTTCAGAGGTATCAACGCCTATGCAGTTCCTATTCTCACATCTTCTTTTGGAATTATTGAATGGTCTAAAAATGATCTGAATGAATTACAATGTCAAACGAGGAAAATGCTTTGTAAATATCATAAGCACCACCCAAAGTCAGCTGTTCAGAGTGTTACACCATCTTGACATCTTGGAGGTCGTGGATTAACTGATTTGAATAATCTTCATAGTAAACAGATTTTTCATTTACGTTCCCATTTTCATGATAAACAGAGAATGTCTAAATTACATGATATTGTTGTTGCTTCAGATTATAATCTTACACCTCTGAACTTGACAATGCAAAAGGTAGATTTTGATATATTTGATGATAATTCTAAAAGAGAAATATGTATGCAGAAGGAATTACACGGAAAGCACCCTAAAGAATTGAAAAATGATTAAATTGATGAAATCGCATCGAATAAATGGTTAGTTTCTGGAGAATTGTTCGCTGAAACAGAAGGCTTGGCAATTGCGATCCAGGATCAGGTTGTTTTCACGAGGAATTATAGAAAACACATCAACAAACAAACTATAGATGATTCTTGCCGTAGATGTTTCTATTCTTCAGAAACAGGTTTTCATATTGCAGTCCTTGCTTCAACAGATTATTTAGAAAGATATAATGCCGTCGCTAATATTATTCATTTTAATCTAGAATTAAACATGCCCTAATTCCCAAAAGAAAAAAAATTTACAAATATGAACCTGAGATTATTTGTGAAAATGACAAATATAAACTTTATTTTGATAAAACAATTCTTTGCAACAGAGCTGTAAAACACTATAGACCAGATATCATTCTTAATGATAAACAGAATCAAATAATATATATAATTGATATTGCTATACCCGACACACATAATATACTAAATAAATACAATGAAAAAATTTCTGAATATATGATGCTTGGCGACAAGATGAAAAAATGTGGAAAATGAAAAAAATTTATTCTACCGATTATTATTTCCACAACAGGTGTTATTCCTAAAAATCTTCACAAAAGTATTGAGATTTTGGGTCTGAAGAAAAATTTGTTTGAACAGTTACAAAAGATAACAGTCATCAAATCTTGTAATATTCTTCGTAGGTTTCTTTCCGAGAAAAAAAAGAGGTAGAGCCATAGGTTTTCTCTTTAGTTTATACTGCTCAGAATCTCATTTCATATTTTATTTATTTGTTTATATAAATGTAATATAATTAACTGACAATTTTGTCATATTTATATTCAGAGCAGTATTCTATTCGATCGTTCACCACTTCGCTCAAAGGAATCTATTAATGAGTAACATTCAGTGTTACTTGACTAAGGTCCGTACACTGGATTTTTCCAGAGAGAAATCCTCTGACACTACTCGTTGGTACATCGATATCATTGTCTGATGATGCTATAGTGTGTATATATTCTGGTAGATTGATATATTCTCATAACATTCAACGTTATCCTGATATATAATTATTCCAGAATATGTTTTGATTTTAATCATTGCCTGGCAATGGTATTAATAACCGGGTGGTGGATTTATATTTTTCATGAAATCAGTTTAATTGCCTGAACAGTTATATGGGCTGTAACGATATATATATATATATATATATATATATATATATATATATATATATATATATATATATATATATATATATATGTAACTGTAACTCTCTGAACAGCTGACTTTGGGTGGTGCTTATGATATTTACAAAGTATTTTCCTCGTTTGACATCGTAATTCATTTAGATCAGTTTTAGACGATTTAATAATTCCAAAAGAAGATGAGAAGATGTAAGAATAGGAACTGCATAGGAGTTGATAGCTCTGAAAAGGTTTTTACTAGTTAAATGATTCTTGATGATAATTCTAAGTGTTTTGTAATATGAACTTCTAATATGTTCTTTAGTGCTGCTATGGTAGATTGTCTTCTCTTGACAAAATCCAAGATATTTATATGTATCGCCCTGATGCATTGGCTCGATTTCGATATTGGAAATCTTTATATAATCAGAGGTGATCTTTCCTTTTTCAATCTCAAGTAGACTTTTTAAATGAGATCTGGTTCCGGCATATAACTTAATATCATCTAAATAAATTAAGCGACTTCATTTGAATTCAGTTGATGTTTCCCTGTCGCTATTGCAGTAGCAATAGCTGGTTTGTTTATGTTCTGTTTGTGTCGTGTGTACATTAAAAGTACCAAAGGTTTTTCTGCTTAGCCGCTTCATTCTCTCTTGCATTCCATGATTTTCAAACGAATACAAGGGTGAAAGGAAGGGATTTAGCACAGGAATCTGTAACAATGGAAAGAGAAAAATAGCAAAATATATCAACAATCATACCTTTTATATGTCTAAACAAAACTGAGAAAAGATTTCACATAGCAAGCAAGGTCATAAGAGGACAGAGGATATAATCGAAAACTACGTAACCTGCGATATTTCCTCTTTCGCGGAGATGTTCTTCCGTCGCAGTGTGAGTCTACTGGAATATAATTACTTGCTTGTTCTTGCTTGCCAATATTGAAGTAAAATGGCAGAAAAACTCTCTAATATTCAAACTTAACAAAACAATTCCCTTTCTCTTTGACCGAGAGAGCCCCGATGGCCAGGTTCAGTCTTCCAAGTCATGCCGATTATGATCTATAGATCTTTTAGAATCATTATGGACCCAATCATTTCGGTTGACATCGCCCATATATTATATTTTCCCGAATCTTGTTTAATTTAAAGAAAAATTTGCGAAAAAATTTTCACAGTTGTTCGAAAAATATGACAAATGTCATACATAAATAAACATCTCCTTTGGAATTACCCTCTATAAAGAAGGATCTTATAATATGGTTTCTTTAAAAACCTAATGAACAAAGTATTTGAGGGGATATGTATGTATTTCCCTGTGCAAGTGAGGATTCTGGGTATCCCGTATCGACAACTGTGTTCATTGAGCATGAGGTTTCCCTCGTCAGAGACACATATATTTTAAAAGAGAAGGTATTATTATTCATATTTTAATTCAAATTTTCGCAACATTGTAGGCGACGATCGCGAAAATTTGCAATCAGTTCATGTAGCAATCTTTTTATTTAGGGGTGACATTGGTGATGCTTCACTATTTAGTAGACAGTTCTCCTTGATACGTCAGTTTCATGAGAATATATAGTAATGACCTAAGTGTGGTCCATTTCTAGATGACCTAATACCGTAACTTCAACAGCTTCATTTCTAACTAGACGTGCGACTTCCTGCTTTCAGTTCACTCCTAAATCAGGTGCCAAAAATGTTTGTAAAAAAATTCGAATTTATTGATGACTCACTTCTCTCTATGAATGATTTGTGTAAAATATTGTTGCTGTTTGCGCTACTGTTATTTCGAAAATAAAGTGACACGATTGCTACTCTTTCTTCAATTGAGTACACCATTTTCGTTTAGCTCTCGTAAGAATCCATCAACTGTAATGTAGTTCTGAATAAAATAACAGATGAGAGAAACTTTCGGAACACTTTGTATATATATTGAAATATCGAAAACGTTGCAGCTTGTCAAATATAAAATCAGATTCAAATAAAATCTGCTATTGTTTCAGAATGTTAAATTATTTTAAAAGGGAACATCTATCTTCGACTCAATTTTACCGAACAATTCATGAGAATGAATTTGAATTCAGCCTATTGCCCTACCTATTACAAATAAAACTCTGATAGATCACGTCAAGATATATGCAAAAAATATGTCGTTCGACGAATTCCCTTATCGAGATAACCATATTTTCAATTTTTCAAATGTGTGAAAACGATTACGAATAAATTGTTATTGTAATTTGTTAGCGCAATATTTCTTGCTCATGAAGTAATATCTCATAAATAATGTAATTTCGGAAATTAAATCAATTACGTTTTGTATGAGCTAATACATTATGCAATGATCCAAATGAAGTTTTTTAGTTTAGTTTATTTATAAATTGACTATTTTCTTATTATTGTTTATGTTTAACAAATGGATATGAGAAAAAACCAATTCCGAATATCAATCAACTTTTCAAGGGAATACAAAGATTTATCAGTTCTTACACTCGAAATGACTGAAATCATTAGAAGCTAGTTATTATGAGAAAATTCAATGGCACTTCATACCATTTTGAAATACACATAAAATAGAGATGTTCCTATGACTATTTGAAATTAAGTTTCCCAAGATTCTATCAAGGAATAAATCTAAATAGCACATTATAAGGATTACGAATATTACAACCTGAAAAATATCAATGTTCAAGATGGAGAAGTTTATTCAACGTTATAGCTTTCGCTCATCATCAAACAAGTATGAGTTTGAAATTAAAATACAAAATTATCAATTTTCTTATATATAGGTACAGAGAGATGGTTCAACAATATATAATAGAGATTAATATTTGGTAGTAATATATCATTAAGAACTACTTAAAATACCAGAAATAAATTTCATAATTTCATAAATTAGTAGGCCCTTCAGTAAAATTTAATCGTTACCGTGTGTGTACTACGCTATCTAACCATAGATCGCTCTAGGCCCCTCCTACCAAGCGTGTTACCGTGTTTACCACGTTTTATAACCACAGATCGCCTTGTGGCCCCTCCGACCGAGCTAAGTACAGAACGTACTCTGTGCCGAGCCAACCCAAGGGTTTAATTATCCTTGCATTTCGGAGACTCGGTCTGTCTATTCCTTCTCCGATCTCATGAAGTTCATTTGGTCTCCGTAGATCAAACTGATTTCATGAAAAATATAAATCCACCACCCGGTAATTAATACCATTGCCAGGCAATGATTATAATCAAAAGATATCCTGGAATAATAATATATATATATATATATATATATATATATATATATATATATATATATATATATATATATATATATATATATATATATATATATATATATATATATATATATATATATATATATATATATATATATATATATATATATATATATATATATATATATATATATATATATATATATATATATATATATATATATATATATATATATATATATATATATATATATATATATATATATATATATATATATATATATATATATATATATATATATATATATATATATATATATATATATATCTACAGTGTTTAAAGAAATTGATTTAATTCAGAATTATCGAGATCCTCGGAAAGGATATTCTCCTCTAAATATCAATTAAATGACAATTTGTCAATTATGAAATTTTAAATGTCAGAAATTTTCATGAATTTTCAGTATACATCGGTTTCTACATAATGTTGCTGATTTTGTAGTTAACCTTAAACTCCTTCCTATCCGAAATGTGTTGTGTTTGAGCACAGAAGATCTACAGAGGACATAAGTGATTGTGTTTTCAAATTGGCAAGATTCCATGGGGCAAAAGTATGCATCATATAAAAACATAAGCTGCGGCAAAGCAGTATCGTGAAAAGACAGTTTTTCCGACATTTCTCGAAAAGTAAATGACCAACTGAGGAATTGATTATAGTGATAAACACACCTATTGATCCTACACACAGTATATTACAAGTATTCTAGTCATTTTAGTTTTTTTAAGTTTACTGAAAGAACACCAGACCTACACACAGGTATTAGATGCCTCTGTAGGATTACTTATGTAATATGCAAATTCTGGAAATAAATTGAATTAAATTGAATATCCAACAAGATATTGATATTCGAATGAGATAATATTTTGATAATCATTTTCCAGGAAGCGGGATCGATAGGAGCGGGATCGTTAGGAGCGGTGGGTGGTTGTCAAGGTTACCGTATATGAATCATCTCGATTATTTTTATGGTGTCATTCAAAATCGGAAATATACGCGACTCATCCGACTTTGGACGAACTGTAAAGGAGAATTTTTACGGAATGCCAACTATCAACACCGAATGTCGTAACGTAATAAGGGAATCATAGTACCGTTTATAACATTTTGTTAGTTTGAGCCGTTTCTTTGGTAACTTTCATCTTAACTGCTTCACTATCACTACACGCAGAACTTCACAATAATATAGACTCATTTGTTTTACTGTATGCTTTGTGTTGAATATTCTTGCCATTCTTTTGAATCAATTGCTATTTTGAACAATTTCCAATTTTTTTGTTGAATAAATCGAATCTATGTACTTAATTGGCTAACGGAATTAATTCGTCGGTTTATATACCCTGAATAAATCACTAACACCGTGTGTTGATGAAACTCGTCCAGAGATTCGATAAAGTGTCACTTGATGCTCTTCGCGATTGAAATTCTATAGTTTGGGAATGGTGAGGTTCGGGATTGATCCCTACACTTTGAAATTATCATGCTGGAACACATTCTTCAATACTGATATCAATTTGTATTTTCATTTATCACAAATTCAAGTAAACGATGATTTCTACTAAAATATATGATTAAATGCTCGACGCGTTTGGATACACAGTATCTTTATCAAGAGCAAATGAATACTACAAATATATCTTCTAACAAATTTTAATATATGCTAAAGAGGCAATCCACTCAGAGCTATCCGTACTTGAACTAATGTTTAGGAAAAAATTTAATAAGGGTGAGTTATTTATGTCTACCTGATCATTAAGAATTTCCAGTAAATACCTAAATCTGTTCATTTCAAGTACTTCCAGAAGGTTGAGTTTCATGCCTCTATTCTCAGAATGTTGGATTTTAAATTCTGAATTGAAAGAGTGACCATTCTTCTCATGATGATTTGAATAATTTGAAAAATTAGTAAGTAAAAGCACTGCTGTACTAACTTAATTTATTTTGTTTAGATTTCACACGTTTTATAATATCTTAAAAATGATTCTGCCTGGTCTGGTATACACACACATCTATAATGTCTTCCTGAAACTAACTAAGGTTGGACTTAACATTTAGGTAGGGATGCACACGTTTCATTGGTTTGAAAAAATAAGAATAAGATTATTTCAGATATATTGCAAACAAATATCAAAAATGTGATACTACGTAACTGGGCAAACCCTAGACTAATAAACCTCTTCCGGCTTATTGTACCAAGCTGTTGAAGGGACATTCATTGCATCCCTATGGTGATAAAATAATAAATTTTATGATGGTATTTGAAATAAAATTATGAATTGGGAAATTATCCTCTGGTCATCCCAGCTTAGTAGAGCTTATGTTAATATTTACAATTTGTTCCTTTCTTAAATCTTAGAATATATATACAGGTTCCTTACAGTGTTAATAACAATGGTCCTCTCCGAACAAAAATTGACTTGTTTCAGCGTTTTCTGCTGACACTTCTGATTTTTAGAAGAGGTGAACTTGTCGTTGGAATACCCTGTATTCGTGAATACTTCTGAATTTTCAGAAAGATATGTTTTACTATCTATGACCTCTTCGGTTTAACACGGGTGGTGTACAGTCGCAGACTACGGAAATGAAATAATTCCGGTAAATTAAAAGCAGTTAGATTATCACTAAATTCATCATTTTGACACGTTTCATGTATTGTAACGTTATACCCCTTATGGGGTGATCTCAGGGTTTGTTTCAATTTTTGTCTTAGCTAGAACAAAAAAAACAAGAGAATGATTCCTCTAATATTCTAATCTGGCAGTTGTGTTCCCCAGAGTGCCGCACCTCTCTCTCTAGTCAAGATATAAGATACAAAGGATATACTTAAATTAAGTCTATTGTCTAATTACAAAATAAGCTGTTCTGCGCAGATAAAAAAAAACGAATAGAGATCTACTATTATAACTACTTAACTCAAGGGAATATGTTGACAGTTCAGGTTCGGTGGAGTGTTGGGTTACTTGATGGCTTGTGCTCCTACATCCTCATGTTCGTAGAATGAATTCCTACAACTCACAGGTATAGATTCACTTCAGGCATCAACAAAAGTTTCTCGGAGAGGTTCGTAGGAACTGTATCTCTATCAACTCCAAGAGATAAAGTGAGGTTTCTTTAAGCCCAGACCTGAAACTGTATGAGGAAAAATCACACAATGTCAAAGCGAGAGTGTAGAACGTTCAACTAAGCGAATAGGCAATATATAATAGTCACCCCGACCGAAAAGTCACTTTGCACCCAACTAAAATGAATAAATTCATACAAAATATTTCTCTACGTACAAAAAAAAATAATAGCGAGAGCTATCTTGAATGGCCTTAGTGCAAAAGTTCAGAAAATTATATTTTAAAAACCTGTGTAATTTTGAAAGATATGATAATGGTTTATCAAGCATAAGAGCCCATGAGGTAGGTATGAAATGAAAACTCTATTTCTAGGACCCATGGTTACCTTTGAAATATCAATTTCCATCGATATTTTCCAAAAAATATAAAAATTCACTTGTTGAACCATCCAGAGGGGAAAAGAGTTAAGGACTAGATTACATAAGTATTATAGCAGTGTTGATCTAGTTATCCTTTGGAATCAGTTTTCAGTTTAAATGAGAAAATGGAGTAGTTCATGAAAAACGCGAGTGTACCTAAGTAAAAGCAAGTTCAAGAGAATATATAAAATTAATACTCAATCTTCTTTTAATCGAAAGTTTTCACAAAGATAAACACTTGATTCTGAGAATCAACAGGTAGAGATTTTGATGGATAGCTTTGACATGGTATCAAAGTGAAGGCTCAACTTCTTTCACGAAGTCACAAATGGAAAAGGAAAAAATTGTTCGTTATTCATGAATCACTAGTTTGCCAAGAGCAAGTACATTTCCTGTGCAAAACACTAAAATTCACATTGCTCTTTCTCCGCACACTTTTTCGAATAGATTCCGGTATTTTCAGCCAATTAAAATCCACCATTCCCCAATAATACAATATTTTGAAGAGGAAAAACAAGCTGTCAACTGAAAGCTTTCTAACCCTTCAATGAATGCAAGAAAGACAACAAATATTTCTTCATCGAATAAATGCGTTCCATTTCAGTTTTTGGATACTGAAGTCAGGCAACCGCCACATCACAGAAGTGGCTCACGGGTTGCAGCGCAAAGAAAAAACAATGTGATTAATTAGCAATTAACCGATAGAATGTGTAGTTGAAACTCTGGTGAACGAGCAGATTTACTGAATACTGTTGAAATTAACACTTGACACGTTACAGTATCTAATGTTATCATCAAGTTACAAAATATCGGAATTGTTACACGTCACGTATTCAATGGCGAAAAAGAGATATAATCTGCCGTTTACAAGATAATCATATAATGAATTTACCATTTATATTGTATGGTGCAATATTTTTCCTTTTCTCCTTTTAGATGGGTTTTCAGACTCGATCACGCTACTTACAATTGACCATGCAAAAAACAAGGCAATTCAAGGTTTACTCCAAATTTTTAATTCGATTAAAATTTTGCTAGAATTTATTGTCGATATATGCTTCAAATTCGTATAGCAGGCTGTTAGTAATAAATAATGGCATGCATGTTTTAAAAAAACTTTCTTAAGTGGAAAGAGAGGTTTTCAAATCAGTTATTAAGCTAACATTTCACTCACACATTGCGTAATATGTTCTTGAAACAATCTGTTGAAAACTAAATTTTCTTCTGAGCAACATCAAGTTAACCATTAACTTTTAGCGAATTTTATTTTATAGGAGAAAGAAAACCTTTCTTACTTTTTACAGTGCATCCCTTACTGATTAAACTGAAATATCTAACGATAACGTATAATCTATTATGCCTGACCACGCTTCAATTAACTGAACCGTTTTACTATACTCAACTGATAATATTCTCCCTCGTACTATCTGCTAATTATAAATACTGATTTTAGTTTGATAAAACTTTTCATGTATACTCAAACTGAATATTAAATTGTTATAAATAAATTCTAATTTAGAAAACTTCTTTATAAGATATGAATAATTTGTTGTCTACCAGGTGAGTAAATAAGCTGAGGAACTTCTATATCTCGGAAACTATTTGAGATAGAAGCAAAATTTTTGTGATTATTGTTTTATAACTATGTGTGCATTCCATGAAAATAATTTCCGTATACACAGGGTGTTCCATTTTTGCTCCAGGACAAACATAGATTTTTTTTAATTAGCATACCCAGTATTTTTTATAATAGTCTGGTTACAATTTGGATGCACTCATGAACGATATCTGTGCCTATCGGTAGATTTTGAATTAATTAAAATATCGATAATTTCGGGAATTTGGAAGTTTCTTCAAAAGTACTCAAATGCGTCATTTCGCATAATTTACGCATGATATTTGCTTTTTCTTGAGAAAGAATGTGTTGTACCTTATTATCAAATGAGAAAAAAAAAATTTTCATACCGAGTGTTCCTAGTAACCCGGCAAAAATAAAATTTCTCAAACATGAAAACCTTTTTTTTTTCAAATATAACACCCTGTATCTTTTTCACGTGTTTTGTTCCCACTCGAATGAGCTTTACAACGATACCTTTTCTTCAAAAATCCGAAGGATATTTCCCAGAAAATTTCGGAATTAGTGTGAGGTTTAGGTTAGATGCAAATTTCAACACAAAATTAGATTTTTTGCTGTTCAATGAAACTTATACATTAAAACTCTCAAGGCGTATCGAAATGTCCTCACAAGAAAAGATTCATTTGCGATATTATCATGTGTGCTCAGAGCTAAGTCTTCACTTAATTGAAATTACTCAGTTCGAAATAATCTCAATAAATGTTCAAAAAGTCAAAATATCGCAAAGATCGAGAATTTGGAAGGTTATTCAGAACTTCTCACAATCTTCATTCCGTATCATTTGAGTGTGACAATAATTATTCTCTGAAGAAAATATGTTCCTCATCATCGAAGTAAGAGATCAACTGTTTTTTCATACCCAGTGTTCTTGGTGATCCAACGAAAATAGAATTTTTCGAGATAAAAGAACTTTTTTCTAAATGTAACATCCTGTTCTTCTCACTAAATTTGTATTACTTCTACAATTGCCCAAAATATTCTGAATTATCATTAAGAAACGAAATTGAACTGCTTGTCGTGAATGAAACATCCACATCCACATCCAAAAATGCAAATCAAAATCATGAACACCAATTTAATTCTAATTCAATAAGTTTTCGAATCAAATCAGATGTTCAAAATGTCCCCCATTTTGACGAATACATTCTCGAACACGATTGTTAATTGATTCGGTCACTCTCTGGAGAACATTCGGCGTTATACTCCTAAATGCTTCTGTAATTCTCTCCATCATATTTTCCCTGGTTGTTGGAGGTTCTCGATATGCCCTCTCTTCAACATACCTCCACAAAAAATCCAATTTATTCAAGTCCGGAGACCTAGGAGGCCATCTTACAGGACCTCAACAGCATGTCCAATTGCCCTAAAATTTATCATTTGAAAAATCGCGGACCTTGCGGCTGTAGTGTGCTTGTGCCCCATCGTGTTGGAACCACATATTGTTTTTATATTTTGGGGATCATTAATAAGCAAAGGCTCCAGATCATGCTGCAAGAAATTTGAATAATGTTCGCTGTTCAAATGTTCTTGGAAAAAAAAGGGTCGGATCATATAATCATCAATTTTACCACCCCAGACATTTAGAGACCAACGATGTTGTTTGTCAACAGTTCTCATGAAATGAGGATTTTGAGTATCATAATAATGAAAATTATGCCGGTTCACCAATCCATTCTTATGAAAGTTGGCCTCATCAGAGAAAGTGCCCCACTGAAAAAATTCGATTGGTCTGCTATTTTATTTAAAGACCATCAACAAGAATCCAATCTCCGCCCCAAGTCCAGGGGCACCAACTGTTGGTGGAGTTGAACATGAAAAGGATGGAACTTTTCCTTCCCCAAAATTCTTGATACAGATGTCTGACTAATGCCCAACTCTCGACTAACATCTCTTGTACTAACATGAGGATTCTCTACTGCGCTCGAAACAACCTGCATGATATTGTTTTCATTGAGTACACGCTTAGCTCCCTTATTCTTCTCATATCTAACTTGCCCAGTTCTTTCAAACCTTTCCGTCAGTCTCTCGAATGCCTCTTTCCTAGGATGTCTACTGTCTGGGTAACGTTAGGAATAAATATGTGACGCCGACAAACAATTCCTCTCACCTTCTCCCAAACAATAAATCATATTGATTAACTCTTTTTGGGTAAAATTCACTATTGCAATAATATTATGTATTTCTCACTTAGACTCACTCATTTGACGTTGGAATTATCCAATTCAAAACTGTCAAATCTTGGGGCAATGTGAGTAAACCATAGAAATAAGTCTAATGGGCACAGGTGGTTTAAACCACAGACATCGAACAATATTTTCTATCTTCATGTGGTATGCCCATAGAAGTCATACTTATACTCTATAGTTTGATCACAAGTTGGATATGAGAAGAATGAAAGAGCTAAGTTTGTACTCCATGAAAAGAATAGCATGCAGGTTGTTTTGAGCGCTGTATACTTCTTGAACATCTATTGAAGATTCCGAACTGGGTAATTTCGATTGAGTGAAGACTTAGCTCTGAGCACAACTGATAAAATCGCAAATAAATCTTTTCTTGTGAAGAAATTTGGATACACCTTGAGAGTTTTGATATTTAAGTTTCATTGAACAGCAAAGAATCGAATTTTGTGTTGAAAAACCTAAACCTCACAATAATTTCGGAATTTTCTGGGAAATCTTCATCGGATTTTTGAAAAAAGGTCACATTGTAAAGCTCATTCGAGTGGGAACAAAACACGTGAAAAAGATACAGTGTGTTACATTTGAAGTAAAAAGTTTTTTATGTTTGAAAAATTTAATTTTCGGAGGCTTACTTGAAACACTCGGTATGAAAAAAAATTTTCTTCATTTTATAATAAGGTACAACACTTTTACCTCAAGAAAAACTATATCATGCGTAAATTATGCGAAATGAGGCATTTGAGAACTTTTGAAAAAACTAATCTAACCAAATTCCCGAAATTATCGATATTTTAATTAATTTAAAATCTACCGAAAGTTGTTTGGGCACAAAACAGATATCGTTGGAGAGAGCATCCAAATTTTAATCAGAATATGATAAAAAATACAGGGCGTGCTATTAAAAAAACATCTATGTTTGTCCCTGGAGCAAAAATGGAACACCCTGTATGTACGAAAATAATTTAAGGAATGCACACATACTTATAAAACAATAATCAGAAAAAGTTTTGCTTCTATCTCAAATATTTTCTGAGATATAGAAGTTCCTCGCCCTATTGACTCACCCGGTATATAGATTTCGATATTCATGAAGAGCATCCCTAGAGAATGAGACAGTAGTTTTTGAAGAGGACTCACTCTCGAGATTTTCTCGTGGAAATAATACAATACTGCAAAATAAGTCTTTTTCAGTTTTCAAGTAATTTGAGAGTTTTGAAATTTCGTTTATTTGGATTCCGTTCGATATTTCGGTTAATACAAATTTTTTTCAAATCTACTGTTTGAGAAGAATCAAATACATAAAAGAATTTGTTTTCAGCTGTTGGTTCTTCAGTTGAAACATTATAACAACAAACTATTGAACCTACTGTAGTACTTTTTTCAATTAAAAGAAATTAAATGAATTTGTTGGATCATGTTTCTTCTAAAAGGTAAAACATTCATAAAGTTGCTGTCACTTTTCATTCTGTACTAACGATAATGAAACTTCCAAATAAAACTAGAAAGCAGTTACTTATTCCAAAGTTAGAATTTATGATAGTTTGTTCAAAGTAATCATTATTTTCAAAAAAGGTATCGGAAAATCAGGCCAGTATGACGGTGTTTCCTTTTTAACATGGTGATATTTTTCTTGCAATGTATAACTTTCGTATGCACTTTTCATTGGTGGGATTTTGCATATTTTTTCAATTACTCTTCACCTGTTCTATAAATCTCATCAAAATGATTGGTTCCATTCGCAAAGTGGTTATATATTCCTCAAAAACTTATTGGGTGGAATAAACCAGCACGAAATTTTATTATCAGAGATCAGACGCAGTTATGACATGATGATCTGCCATTTGCATGAAAAAAACATTTACTCGTAGATAACAACGCAAGCCGGATCTTCTACAATATTTATGATCAGGAGGTTCCTGTTGTTCATGATGAATGTCATTTTAAATTTGTGCAATTTTTCGTCGTTTATCTTTCGCGGTAAAACCTCTGTTTTTATCACATCGGTGTGAAACTAAATTTGATATTTCAACTTAGAATAAGAGTATTGAAAAACTTGGGTGATATTCTTCCTAATCAATTTTAGGATAAAATACGAATGATATATCTGCTCTGATATTTTTCATAGAACATAAAGACTACTTGATGGTTAGCGGTAGTCCTTCTTCCACACTGAATACTCATGTTCAAAAAAATTATTATTCCAAAATTACTTTGAAAAATATAGCCCGAAATCTTTCGAATTAATTATGAAATAATTTATATTCGCTCTATGATTAAACGCCTGAATAAAAACGTAAAAATAAATTGTATAGAATAAAGGAAATGGTTAAATGTAGAATATGTAGAAACAAACATGTTGTGTAAGGGGACATTGACGAATCGAAAAATGATATGAAAATTTGCAACATACGCCAATGTTTTCAAAACGAAGTTTCGTTGAAGAGAAAATTTTTCTCATTATCGAACGCCGATGAATCATTTTTCGGTCGAATAGCAAGGTATCGAGTTCTTATTGAAACTCAATTGATTTAAACGATGAGTCTGGATGATTTAATACTATATACTCGAATGAGCTATTAAATAATTGCGTATCTTGGGGAAAATTATATTTCAGCCATATTACCTACCCATTCACTACAAAGAACTATATCACAGTTTTCAATATAAGATATTGCACCGATCTTGTTTCATGCAAACCTCAACATCATAATGGGTTACATGGGTTTCAAGGTATCACAAACTTTCCACACTTTATGGTGTCGCTTCTCTAATTGGATATTGCTCAGGAAAGTCTTGGTTGTCATTGGGAACTGTTCCTACTGTAAGTTATGTGAGTCTTGGAGAAACAAAATGAGTACGGCAGAATTTGAAAAGTGGAAAGAAGAACACATCCAAACTAATCAATGTACCGCCGATCAAACCGGAGTATCTTGGAACAAGAAAGTATCTTCAGTTATTGAAATGTTTAAACATTATATTATACAACATGGGGATTCTAAAACGTACTCTGGTATTCTGAAAGCTAAACCTTATGGTAAAAAATTTATTGTGAATGAAAAAGAATGCGTTGGACATGTACAGAAGAGAATGGGCACCTGTTTACGTAATTTGATGAAAAAAACCGTTGAGGAAACCATAGTCAAAGGCAAAAAAACTCTTTCTGGCAAAGGTAAATCCACTTGTGAACTAATTGACAAACTAACTGTATACTATGGCGATATGGGTTACTTACTACCACTACAGATCTACAGACAAAAACCCTCTGCCCTAAAGGACCAGACTCGTGGTTCACCTGATAGCGAGCATCGGCAACAAATACTCTCTCATCGTACAAACACGATTATACTGCATAATCAGATAATATTTTGACAGAAATGAAACCTATTCATTAGTAGTAGTATTTTAAGTAAGGATTAGGTCAGGGCCCCCGTGAGGGCTACTGGCGCTTGTGTTCAAAAAAGGATTTTGGCATTTTGGATCATGTTTTTTATTTTTTTTTTGAAGGTAGGAGGTAGGTACCTAGATGCTTGAAGTAAAGCAAAAAACTGAACTTTAGAAGTCATATTTATTTGTAGACGAAAATACCAAAATGAAACAAACAGAACAAAATCATAACAAAATAAATTCTTGTTCACACCCATGTCAAGACATTTACTTAAGCAATGGGATACAGACACGTTGACTCGTTTATAAATACTAGAAAATAACCTTAAACTAAAAATCACATCTTTTCAGGAAAAAATAACAGAATTATTGCCTAACGTATATATATATATATATATATATATATATATATATATATATATATATATATATATATATATATATATATATATATATATATATATATATATATATATATATATATATATATATATATATATATATATATATATATATATATATATATATATATATATATATATATATATATATATATATATATATATATATATATATATATATATATATATATATATATATATATATATATATATATTCTACTTTTACTTGGAAAAACTTCGTTTCAGAATCAAAATGATAGCTAGGTCTAGGTGCAATAGAAAATAAAAGATAGCTATTGTAGTAGCCATATTATCCGAAATTCTAATCTAAAATAAAATGAGACTGTCAAAATTTTCTTGTTCAATTCCTAATATTGTTAGCCCAGACAATCTTTTTTGAATCATTGTCGATCGAGAAGCTACAGATACAGGCAATATCAAAAGAATTCTTAGTGAAATGCTTACGTTTGGAAAAAAAGTTGGAGTACATTGTTTTCAAATATATATTGTAAAATACTTAAGGGTAAGGTAATGAAAACAGCTTTAACGCTTCAATTTCGTTAAACAGATCATTGGAGTCTATATCCTTATTATCCGAAAATATTATCATTCTCATTTAATAAGTCCAATCGGTTTCTTAGAGAGCTTATAGTTTGATTTATAATTTTTAAGAAAAAACTAATTTTGAAAGCGGTTTTTGGATCATGAGGGTTCTCTCGGTGTTCATAGTCAAACAGTGTTGGTTTGAATTTCCTCCTAACCATTGGTAATGGTGGAAAGTCTTCTTCAATCTCGAGAGAGGATGCTACTTTTTTCGCTTGCACAAGAATTTCTTGAAATGATTGATCAGATTTATATTGCTGGAAGTGATCAACTAAATTTTTTAGGTAGGTTTGGCATACTTTAATATTAATTGTAGCACTTTGCATTTGTTTTCTGACAATATTTATATGAAATGAAACGTCATGCCAAATAATAATTCAAATAAATTGAAAATTTTGTACAGACGTTAAGAGGGAACTCGCTTTATTTCTTGCGTCAATGTGAAAGGAATTATCTTCAGCCACTTCTAGAAGGCTTTCGCAAACCTTAACTATATAAACTTTAAGGGGCTTTATTGCGTCAATTCTGCTAGACCATCTTGTCTCACTTACCCCGGGGACATTTTTTCTTATAACATACCACCTTTTTATGGCTGACGAAAAAAAAACTATATAACTATTGTACAAGATTAAAGAAGTGTATTGTAGCACCTGACGCCTTAGAAGCGTCATTAACTGTTAAGTTCAAAGTATGAGCCGCACAAGGTACAAAAAAGGCTTTCGGATTCGCATCAAGAATGCGTTTTTGAAGCCCAACATGTTTTTCCTTCATATTTGTTCCTTTATCATAACCTTGTCCCCTAATATGTTTTAATTCTAAATTTAATATTTTCAAATTTTCTATTACAAATGTATATATCCCTTCTCCTGTAGAGTCCAGTATTGGATTAAACGCAATAAAACTTTCCTTAACTTCAACCTTTTTTGAAGTCGTGTTAAGGACAACATACCACAGAACAAGACTAATTTGCTCAGTATGACTAGTGTCTGGTGTACAATCCAATATTATTAAAAAATATTTTGAACTACAAACCATTTCTGAAATACTTTTTCGTACTTTGGATCACAATATTTCAATTATTTCGTTCTGTATTTGCACGTCTAAATAATGAGTTATTGGGAGTAATACACTTGGCTAACGTGCTGTCTCATCACTGAATCAAAAGAGGCAATCATCTCAATAGTTTTTAGAAAATTTTCATTATCATGTTCGAAAAGCAATTGAGAAGAACCTTCAAATGCCAAGTATTGTGTAGATAGATTCCTAACAATCGCAATAATTTATTCCAACACGTCTCGCCAATAGTTTTTTCCGTTTCTAAAATCTGCAGATGATGTGCATTAACAATCATAGATGTCTCCCTCATTTGTTTTCAATTTACCCAAGTGTTTATATAACTTTTGTGTACAACTGACGTTTCGTGTCTAATAATTAGCAGAGACAAGTGTAGCCAATCAGATACTCCATTTGTATCACAAAAAGCGTTAGGAGTTTTACATTTACAAAACAACTTACAACAAAAACAAAATACAGAATCTTAAGAAATAGAGTAAATAAGCCAAGCCCTTTCGACTTCTTCTCCATTTTCTAGATTTCTTTCAAAGTATTTTCACGAAAACTTTCTCTTATCTTTATCACTAGGAAAGCTAAAACTGATGTCTATCAAGGGCCGACCACGTTTAACGAATATTCTAGCCATCTCATTGGTGATTTTTTCGGGCCATAAACCGGGGTCGGACGGAATTATATCGATGCTAGCCTCATTACAGCCTTGATCGAAAGTGTCACTTGCAGCAGGTATTTCGGTAGCTGACATTACTGAACTTTTTACGCAAGCTGAATTACCTGAAGTGGGTTGTTCAAGTGCTGTAGACGAGGAAGGTGTCATCGTTTCATCGGGCTCTGCATCAGTAGAAGCTGTTTTGCTGCAACAACCGCTGCCACTTGTTGCAGGGCCTGATGTTACTGTTTGAAATTTTAGAGGGTCCAGTCACGGTTATTGATATTACGGATTTAGAATCTCGAGATTCGGACGATTCGGTCGCACCGAATCGATTGTCTCCGTGGAATCTCGATTGGTTTGCAAGAAATGCTTTAAAGATCCAACCATTTTTCCCCTTTATTGTAGTCTCAATTCATTTTTCTCGCGAACCTTCGCACTTGAAGGTCTCTTTCTTTTATCCTGAAAAACAAATGAATAATTAGTACTCATGGCAGTTAGGAATTAATTTCTAAAGTAACCACAATATTAAGCACCATGTGGGTAGGGTAGGAAATATTCTCAAAAAGTGAACTAAGTAGCCAATAGTTTTAATTGATAGTATTGATGATTTATTTATTTTATGGAAATACATTTTTAAGTAAAACGAAATGAGACACTTTTGTCACTTTTCCACAATTTATTCAATAATCACGACTGGTTTCGACCCTACGGTTATTTTCAAGTAAATAACAATATAATACCATATATTGTATTGGTTCAACCCTTTATAGGGCAGATTATTATTAAGTAGGATATGGCTGATTCAAGTTTGCATATTTGAGTGAAAACCAATTTGTTCGAGCCCTTTCAGCTCAAATATTTTCAAAAATAAAGGCACAAAAGATATTACACTAATTTGATCTTATAGCCCTTAAAAAACCCTACAAAATGGTTTTTTAAAAAGATCAATAGCATAACAACTGAGCGAGTTATGGATAAAACCAGTTACTTTTTCAAACTCGTACATGACATTTCAATTAATAAAAAGATATTTGGCTAAAAAAATTAATTATAACCAGTATCCTATAAAGGGTTAATGTTGATAGTATAAAATAGGGAACACTTACCATTTTATGAAAAATCAAGCCGTTGAATTTGCAGTAAGCAGGTATTCGGTACTTAAATTGAAAAAAGGAGTAAACAAAATAATACCCAACACAACACCACACTTGACCAAAGACCAAATAAAATAACTTTATATGTAAAAATTAAAAGGATTATTTGCTTTTATTCACTTGTTGCACCATCCAGTGAACTAACTGATTTAAAAACGCCGGTGGCGATGCATCGCTTTTATAGCGCTCCAGGCGTTATTCATGTTTGAACAGGAAAAATCAAGAAACTGCCGCCTGACATGTTCTCGCAACATAGGAATCGACAGTAACTGGATGATATACTGATAAAATTTGGTGTGTATTTATACCTAATCCTATTTAATTCCTCAACTTTTATTTTAATATTTCTTTTGGACTCTGGGTTTTGGCACCCCTAAAAGATGGCGCCCATGTGCATTGCACACTTTGCAAATATGGTTGGGGGGGGGCCCTGGAAAGGCTTTTGGTGCGTTAGCGGTCTTATACAAAATAATAATGAATGTTGCAATCAGTTGATCTGGTATGTTGCTCCCAAAATACTTCCGGCTGGTTATGAAACGGTCCAAAATGCTGCATTTGTCGCTGCTTGTACTTTTATCGAAGGACTATCAGCAATATCATTAATTATGCAAGGTGTGGATTCAAAACTTGATCCAAATTCCCACGAATATGCTCGAAAAATTGTTGATGTGTGAGCGCAGCCGGAAAAATATCTGTTTCCAAGATTCGGAAAGCCACGATTCGACAAGAGCAAAAGGATGCCCTGGACATTGCATCTGCTGCAGGAATCGACGATAGTATGTAAGTTAAAAAAAATCCCACTTTTATTGTTACTCAAAACGCGTTTTTCTCGAAACTGTGTTTTCAAAATCGGTGGTCAAGATTTTTCGATAATCGATCTTAATGAAATTTCACACAGGTCTTCAGAATGTAAAATTAAAGGTACTGAACGAAGGATTTGTCTTTTTAATTACAACTATTAAAGAAAAAAACGTTGAGAAATCTTCACCAAAATGTGTATTTTTGTTAAAATTACTGATGAAAACACATTTTTCTGTTTTTTTTCCCTTCGTCCAATACTTAGTTTATAGTGTTATCTAAAACAAGTATTTTCTTTCTTACTTTAGTAGGTCTTTTTTCGTATGCACTACCGGAAATGTCGTCGTAATGGCCGAGTTTGAAAATTTCACAAAATCAAAAAAGTTATTCAAGCTTTAATAAATTTTTCTATTTTTTCTATTATGTGGAAAAAAATTATTGAAAATAGGCTATTTTCCTCGAGAAAACCCATGCTGATAATGCTCAAAATGTTTTAGGGAAAGATTTTCATATACTACAAATTAATATAGAAACGATTGCAATTTGAGTATTTATGTAATAATTATTCACAAAACCGCACCAGTAAACATGGGTCACGAAATCCTTCTCATAAATTTATTTTATACACAAAGCGTGCTAATTGAGCAAGAAAGAAAAGGCCGCTCATAAGCCGCCCCTTTTTACCTAACGCTTGGTTTCCCTGATAGATTTCACAAATGCAGAAATTTATGACAGTCTATATATTGCGTAAGGATGTCAGTTAAGCAAAACATACAACCGAATATTAGGGATTATATCAGAAGCCGTTTCTGGTTGCTCATTGTTCTTTTTGTCATATTGAACAATGATGTCAGAAACTCGAAAGTCCAGAGTTGTATGCGGAAAATGAAAAACAGAGGGTAAATTTTCAATAAAAAGAATCAAATAGGGTAGCTCAAGCCTCATATTGTTTCTAAGAATTTGCAAGTCGCTAGAAATGCCGTTATCTATCATTTTTTTCTCAAAAACATTCGCTTTCTGATTTAATATTCAACTAACTATCAGAACACTTTCATCTCAACTTAAAACGTTAAAAAGCTTCAACCAGAAAATGTAACCACTTTCCCCAAAATCAGCTATATCGTTTCACCTAAAAAAGTAGAATAAAAATATTATTGTACCGATTAAAAGTGGACCAAAGTATGATCAGATCTCTGTGAAAGAGTAACAGTTTAGTCTAACAATCACTTACTTACATCAATGGCTGTTTCATAACTATTGCATTCTGAAAATGTTGATCTTTTTCTGGTTCTTGGAGCGTTGAATGTTCCCTTTTATTTTTGTTTTGTTCTTTCCAACATACGGATAATTTTGAAAGTTTTAAAAGAGAATTTGGTGCATAAATTCAATGAACATCTAACCAATAGATTAAAAATGATTCTGTTCGGAAAAGCAGTTGGAGTGTGTGGGGCATCTTTCATGGGCCAGAAGGTCAAAACAATAACCCTTAATTGCTACAGATCTTACGTTGGCTCCTATTTTTACATTTTTTGTGAACATCTTGTTCAGGTTCTTGAATATTCGTGTAGTCCAAAGATAAATGTGATTATGTGTGGTGACTTCAATGTCGATCCCATCAGGGACTCTTTCAAGTATAAATATCTTTGCAATATTTTGTCTGGTTTCAATTTGTAGAACGTAGTACTTGGAAAAACTCGACTCAACAATACCTTGGATTATGTGTTTACTGATTTGGATGGTTCAAAAACTAATGTAATGGACACTCATCTCTCTGATCATAGAATTATTATGCTAGCTATCAAACAAGACAAACATCATAATCTGGTTGAGTATAGAAGAGACTTTGCACCTCATAATATTGAGAGATTAGCCGACGGAGAATTGGTTAAGTGTGTATTCGATGGCTGACGCCAACGAGGCTTTCAATGCTTTCCACGACATCTTAATGCACTATTTCAAACTACACTTTCCAAAAAAGAAATTTCATAAAAGAGAAGAGAACTGTTGGGTTAATGATGTCGTTAGGCAGTCTAGTGAAAACCTCACTAGAGAGCTCGCTTACCCGAGCTGAAGGAATTTTACGATGCCTCAAAAAGGCAACATTCAATCTTAATAGATAACACTAAAAGAACATTTTATCAGAATAAAATTTCTTCAGCAAAAAATCAAAACAAGGCCTCTTGGAATGTCGTAAGGGAATTGAGTCGTGGAGGTGTGGGGGCTTCTGGCGTTAGCATAAGGGATGGTGACAGAATTTTGTCTGCTCCTTCTGAGGTGGTACAAAAATTTAATGAATTTTGAATCGGTGTGCCTGGGGCATTATCGGAACAGGTTTCTTAGGAAGAATACATTGACAATTTGGTAAGCACATATGAAACGATGTTTTTGACTCCATATGCTGAGGAAAAAATGTTCTTATTGATGAACAGAAGATTGAGGCCTTTGAGTTCCAGCGGCTATGATGATTTTCCGGGATTTCTCCCTAGGAGATGCATGAGAGAACTCACCGCACCTTTGACATACCTGGTAAATCTTTCTTTCTCCCAAGGTCAGTTTCCTGATAGATTGAAAATATCCAGGGTGGTACCCTTTTAAAGAAGGGATATTCTGAATCGATGTGTAACTATCGTTCTATATCGCTGTCTCCAGTCTAGTCAAAAATATTTGAATATTGTTACCTTGACAGGCTCTTGAGCTTTCTTGATAAACAAGGAATTCTCGCAAGGAGTCAGTTTGGTTTCAGACCGGGACTTGGGACACATGATGCAATAGACGCTTTCGTTGAAGGTGTTGTGAAAGGCTTGGAGTCGGGACAATTTCCGGTTGATATCTTCTAGGATTTGAGTCGGGCCTTTGATCTCGTAATTCATAATATTTTAACTAGTAAAGCGGAGAAATGTGGAATTCGCGGTATTGCTGCAAGGTGGTTGGTTAGTTACTTCACTGGCCGGCAACAACTTGTTTCCATTAGACATACTTGTGGTAATATGAGAGGGACAACAAATTCGGGTACACTTATCACAGATATGGGCGTGCCTCAGGGCTCGACATTCGTTCCATTGTTGTTTCTCTTGTACGTAGATGACATAGGAAGCGGTCTGAGTTGCGATGTTTTTCTTTATGCAGACGATCCTACCGCCTTGATTACTGATGATAGCGAGGCTGTGCTGGAGTCAAGGATTCTTCAAAATACCAACTTGCTGTGTCAATGGTTTAGCAGAAACAGATTGCACATCAATGCCATCAAGTCTACATATTTGGTCTTTCACAACCAAAATAAGATAATAAATGTTAATGTGTCTCTCAATAATACTCAACTGGAAAGGGCTGTTTATTATACTCAGGTGGCCTCCAGATTGAGATATGGGGTTTTGTTTTGGGGGGCATCGGTTGGAGCTGACGAGGTTTTCATTTGTCAAAAAAAGGTTATTCGTTGTATGCTGGGTATTTCGCAACTTACTTCCTGTCGAGAGGCTTTTCGATCTTTGAGCTTACTTACATTACCATCCATATGTATACTTGAAATGACGACAGTAGTATTTAAAAACCAGAATGAAATAATGCGTAACGGTGACTATCTTCATTACAATACTAGAAGTCAGCTCAAACTCGTCCCTCCAAACTTTAGACTTTGAATGAGCAGACGATCCTCTATGTCCTCGGGTGTGAAGCTTTACAACAGATTGAATGATGACATAAATGAGTCCAAATCGTGTGTTACTTTTAGAAGAAGGTTGTCTGAACAGTTGGCGGGTAAGAGTTATTATAGTGTGCAGGAATTTTTATTGTAAATTCTTTCGATGTTTTTTGTATGCGATTTTCCTGTTTTTGTTGTATACTTGCTTGGGAAAATCATTTTATTATTTTTGACCTTTTTTATAATGTCATTTCGACGTTCTTGAGGAAATAAAGTTTATTATTATTATTATTATCATACAAAACGCTTGAAAACGAATAAAGCAATTTTAATACATACAGAAAACACTAGAATATTATTGGTTGCCTATTATCTCTCAATTGATACTTGTATTGATGATATATGTGACGAAGTTTTGTATTTCCATTTGTTACTTTTCAACGATCTATGATATAAAATAATCGTTCAAATGAGAGCTAGTCAGAGAAACATTTTCTCTGAAGATGTGAAATGTAAGCATGTTTCTGAGAATAATATATTTGATGTCGCCATTTCGAAAAAATTGAAAAGTCCAAAAGAAATATTTCCACGAAAAAAGTTTGAAGTTATCCCTTTGGAACTTCAAAACTTTTACCGTATCTTCGTCTGGCTCATATACCACTGAACCATAAAGTTTCGGACATGGATATAAAAATCTAGGAATCGATATTTTGCAAAGTATTTTGGTTTCTATTTCGAAGATTCTTTGTTCTAATCTAATGAACTAGTACTACGGAAACAATTTCTTCCTATTAATATTATTTATTCGGCACAAAAATTCTATTTTTCAGCCGAGCTAAAATCGATATATGGATAAAGCATCAATTTTCATTGTTTAGTTGATTATTCATGATCTAATACTTTTCATGAATTAATTGGTTCGAGTTTTGTTCTAGAAGCGGTTCAAAGCAATAAATTTTCTTTCAATAATAACTTCATTCAACCAATAGAAAAGTCTTCAACTGCTTTCCATAACAAATGGACCGGCATGTAGTTTATAATAGTTTTAGTATATTCCTCATGAAAGGTTCAGCTTTTAACTGTATTAGGTAATCAAGTATTAGGTTGGATTTCTTTTGTTATCTTCAAATTTATTTTGTGGAGCTAGAATCGCGATGTTCTCTGATTACTATATTTCTTTCTGCAAAAAAATTTGGTAAAAACTCTTAATATTATTAAAACTGCAAAGGTAAACTGAAAATGGCGCAAAAAGGTTTGAATATGATTGCTTTTCAAATATTTGTATGGGTTTTTCCGATACTGTTCAGTAAGTGAGCATGATTGAAACACGAATAGAGTTATCACTATTTTTTGGATATCTTCAAATAACATTACGATAACTCCCTTTCACAAGTTGCTAAGAAATTTTAGAATTACTATCTGGTTTTCCCAAAGTCCTCAAAACCCATCCATAAATACTACGGTACTTCAGACACAGTATCATAGTCTACAGGCTCGGTGGCGTGGAGGTTAGGTCGCTCTACCTCTGCGTAGAGTTATCTGGGCTCAATCCCTACAATTTCGGTGCGATTTTTCAGGCTCTGGGAATCACTTGAGCGTCCATCTTTCTAAAGAGATGTAAAGACGTCGGTCCTGTCCAACAGAGTTGTGTTAGACATTAAAGATCCCTTTCCTCGACACGAGAGGCGTTCGGCAAAATTCCCGGGTTAGTTAGGTGCCAGAATTCTCCGGCGTGTCATTAGCCGAAAGGCAGAAATAGAGCACGTTATAGGATCACAAAGAAAATAGGATCATAGTTTCCGATTACGAACGAAATGTCGAAACCGCAATGACAGGACATATTATTCCTTTTGTCCTTTTGTGAGAAGTAAAAATTCTGCACATGATTTAATTTTGTGAAATATTTGCTGAAAACGATAAATCGATATGTTAAATAAACACTTATAACCCACAAACTCTCTAAAACTGTAAGTTGAATTAGCCACCATGGTATTTAAGCATTCCGTTCTTGTAGATATGAATTTTTATATGAGATTTGGGGATTATCAAACATCATCTTTTAAAAAGTTTAATTCAGCTTTCGAAAGGGAACCCTATCTTTAAGAAATTTCACTTGAGTGTATATCATTTTATGAGAAACTTGAAGTACGAGACGGAACAAATATGAATGTTTTAAGAAAATGAAATCATAAAGAGCCTCCAAATTTTTATCAATAGCAACATATGTATTTTCAGTTACCTTCTTAATTATTAATTAATTAGAATTTTGAATCAATACTTCCTTGAAAAACACATTGATGAAGTTAGCACTGGAAACCTCAATTGCATAAACCCGGCAGCGATTCAGTTTCACACAAGCTTAAGAAAGTTGCAGTACGTTTATCTTGTCATCTCAGCTTCGAAAAATTGCACGACACATGCAGATCAAATGCTCCAAAGGCTACCTGATTTCTATACCGAGTATGATCTTGTAATACAAGACGCATTTCTCAAAATCAAAAAATCAGGTCAATAATTTCAACGATTTCAAAGAAGAGTTGCTCAAAACAAATTTCATTAGATGTGTATGTTATATTTCTTAAAGATAGAGCACTTCAGATTCACTTTTGTGATACTTGCATTCTGTATTCTAGGGACCATAGCATTTAAATGGAACTTTAATCTGTTCTATTCTTGAAACATACGAAAATGCTAATCAAGGGAATTTTTATAAGCAGAATGAAAAATTTGTATAAATACTTTGTAAAATTGAAAATATATTTCTGGGAAAGATCCAAAACCTTGCTTCGAAGACCTGTCTTTGTTCTTACAAAGACTACCATTTTATCAATTCACAAATTCTCTGAACTTTCTATATCCATCTAAATATATTCCACTAGAATTGATTTTCAAATTAAATTTAAGAATGACCATATATCATACTTTGGAGACAACAAATGGGAATTTCAAAAATATAAGCAAATATAAATTACTTACATGGAGAAACATATGAATCGTTTATGCGTTTAGATTTTCAATATTTGTCATATTTAAAGTGATAAAATACACGTCAATAATAAACAAAGGAATTCAATTTCATATTAATTTCACTTTTACTCCATCCAATTAATAGTAGGTTGTCTTCAAAATTTTTATTCTACAACTCATTTGCTTTATATGTTCGAATTAACTTCAATGATCATATACTTCAATGATCTCTGATCTTAAATGATATTTAAAATTATCAACTCTGGTACTGGGAGCAAAGTACATATTTCCGTGAAATTTTGAATATTAGCCAGAAAAGAAAACGATATCTTTCATCTTCCACTGAAGAAACATATGTGAACATTTTGAAGACTATGAAATGTGCTCTCTATATTAAGCTACTACTACAATAGCTTTGTGTCCAACGTGACACACTTCTGGCACGCTTAGTGTCGTAGGTATAAATGGATTTTAAATAGCAATTTTGACAGAAGTTTTTTGGAATTATTGGTAGAATCTGATGGCCCTGATTTTGTGATATCACACCCCTCAAAGCTATGTATATAATGTCGATAAAAGTATCGACTACCCTCAAGAAGAACGTAGTCAAGTCCAATGAATCAGTCTCAACTGTGGCCTGCACTAATGTACCGTCGACATAACCTCAATTAGACATGTCGTTATTGATTCGGTTCCACCGTGTTTATGTACCTTTTATTTCATTTAATGCGTTTCTGTTAGTGACAGCATCTCTTTTTAAAGAGAACAAGGAATTATTCCTAACTATTACTCAATTTAAGGTTACTCATTCACCGATCGCCATCATAAAACGGCGATTCCATTACTTTGACTCAAACAACAGCTTTTCAATGAGATATTCATATGCCATATTTGAAAATATGAAGTTGTTTTTTAGAGATTTAGACAGGTGTCAAGGAAACGCATATAAAATATTATGAATGTGCGATAAATCAGAAAATTCAAATAAAATGAGTTCGTATTAATCAAGTTGATATTGATCGTTTAGATTGTTTAGACAACTCTTGTGTGGAAACACCAAAAATGCATTAGAGAAGTACTGTTCAGTTCGTCCTGAATCGAAAGACAACTCGAGTTTATTTAAAATCGCGAAATCACCATAAACCCACAGAATAAAAACGAGGAAGCACCAGCGAGTAGAGAATGTACATAGGTTGAAATAATTCACTTTCCTCTTAACAAATATAGAACGAAGTTCTTAATCATATTTCAACTTCGGAAGAGAATATGTATGGACTAACAATGTGAGGTATAAGGGTATTAGCATTCGAAATGGAGAGTAGAAATAACCCTTTAATTAATTGCAGTCAACAAAAATAAAGAGCGAGGAAGGAATATCTATATATGCTTTTTCCTTGAACCATTTCAAATAATTTCATTAACTGAAACTCCACAACAAAGCGAATGGCAAAGAGATTCTACATTAGAAGAGTTTTGAGAAAAATGAATAGTATTAGTACGATTTCATTTTTGAAAAAAAAATTTCTAATGTAAATTCCTTATGATAATGACTATCTGCGATGATTCTAATATATATACAATGCACGTTGATATTTCGATAGCCTTTCTACCAAATCCAGTAAAATATTTTGTTATTCTGTTCAGTATATTATAGCAAATGTATTGAAGGTTTAATGGTAATATGTGGTGCAATGATATTATCTTTCAGGTTAGTAAGACAACAGATATAGACACACACATACCACCCGCAATGGTTCGAGTGCATTAAGTGCTGCAAGACTATGATCATTTGAAGCATTCACTATAACAGTTTTCTCCTTCGGCGACTTACCCCCATAGAGTTCAGTGCAATTAGAATATTCAAACAGACACACCATGTTTGAAAAATTTATACATTTCCCTCAAAATGAGAGCTGCATTATACTAAAACGAAAACGTGCCATCCCATCATTACTTTAATATTTTTTCTGATATAACTGAATTTGTCCATAGTGGTAACTACGAGAAGAATTTCTGTAGAGGTGCTTTGTAAGACAATCCTTTGTGTTATTCGAAATTGAAACAATCCGTATTAGGTCATATGAAAGACGATACAAAATACATTGCCTCTATGTAAATAATAGCACCAAATTCATCTTAGTTTCTTTCCCATAATAAATAAACCTGAGACCGAATGAGATTGGACAATTGAAAAGCCATATGATATCTAGTATTTGAACTTGCCTTGAATCTTATTTTCATAGAATAGGACTTTCTGTTGTGTAAACTGTAGAATGTCTTTTATGTTAGTTTTGATCTGATATGAACAATTTTTCATCGCTCAAACCATAAGCAATGAAATTAGAAACTAAAACAGATTCGGTAACACCGTTTACTTGTTCATTGCAGCATGCATATTGAATTCTTCTCTTTGCAATGTTTGGCGTATTTGAATCATTTAACAGGGATACTAAATTACTTAGAGATAGGCCTAATTGGCCCTCACTCATATTATGAGTGGAAGTTGGTAGATTAAGTCCTTCAGAAACAGGCCTAATTGTCCCTCACACATATTTTGAATGGAGGTTGGGATATTAGATTATTATACAAAAGCCTTATCGGCCCTTTCTATATTATGAGTGATAGCTCACCCTCTAAGGGTTTAGATAATACTAGTAAGCCTATTAAGATCGCCTTTTATATCTAAATCGCCAATATACTAAACGCCTAATATACTGAATGCCTTTTCATATCTAATTCTATCTATACTGAACGCCTTATTATATTCACTTCATTATTCATATTTTCACTTAACAGTTTTTTATATTACATGGAAATCTCTTATATATTACCTCAGTCATCCTTAGGGTAACGCAGCCTCCAGTTTTATTTTATGGTTACTGACTCATCAACCACACAAATTTCAACACTATTCACTACTATCACAATTCAAAAGGAAATATTCAATTTGAAAATCCCAACTTTCTCCAATTGAGCTAGCATAAGATGAAATTAAGAACATTTCAACATTGATTCGATAAAACAAACTGTTCAATCACCCTTTAGGCATAGAAATTCAATCATCAACAACACTAATATTAATTCACAATATTTCAAATTTTTAGTTCCAAAAGTATTAAATATATACTTCAGAAAGATCAATATATACAGATCTATAGTTTTAATTTATAATTCTTACTCAACAGCTCTGATTTGTATTAGATCAGATAAGAATCCAACAAGATGCTTGAAAAAGCAAGATGGAAGAATTATTTCTCAAGTATATTAATGAAATAGAGAAAAAAGTTCTTATCAAATTAAAATTTCTTGGGTGTATCCAAGAGACAAAAAGGAGAAATTAGTAATCAAATGAAGGAACACTACTAAATACATAGAAATTTCACCTTATGTGATTGCCCTATACGTAACTATTTTGTACAAATTCAAATTGACCAAAATTCTTACAATTTGCTTACCAGAAAGAACAAACATCTTCTGAATTGAAGTGCTTTTGAAGAAAGAAGGAATGAGATCAACAAATTTGTCAATTACATTATGGACCCTCAAATACAATACAATGATGTTGACTATATATCAGTTTCAGAGAAACTGTTCCTTGTAACTTTCAATTTCCTAGATCCTTAACTGTCGAGCTGGCAGTTGGTTTCGAGCAGGCAGCTTGCTCTCTAATAATCAAAATTTCTATTATTCAATTTTACTTCTCTTCAATTCATTTTCTTGCGCAGCTTTATAAGATACTATACATTTCACACAATTATATATAATACTTATTGTACAACTTCTTATTACAAAGATTGTCAAATTGCATAGCATTCTCCAAGTAGTAGTTGAATTTTTTCCGAAATTTGATCCACATAAGCAGCAGTATGTTTCCTGTGACTTTCATAAATCTTGGATTTGTTTTGATTGTACAAAATAAAACTTCTTTAATGCAACTTGTACATATTTGAGCATCATGTTTCCCACTATCAAACACCTATAACAGAGAAACTTTCAACTTCAAATCAATAAGGAATTCCTGTCGTTCATTCAACAACCTTGATAAAATTTTCTGAGAAACAGAAACTATGAGTTATGAATAGAAGGAACTCACAATAATTACCTTTTGTGCAAATTTGAGATCTTATTTTCTTTGGTTCAAACTTGAACATTGTCGAACACATTGAATCTCATCAACTTTTACATTTGGATAATTGTAGAATAGAAACGTACTCCTCTTGAATAAACTGAAACGAAAATTCAATTTTAATGGCACGTTCATATTGACATCCAGCTTGAAATATTTTAATACAGATATAGCCTTTGGTGGATAGCTTTCAATATTCGTATGATACATACTCTAAATGATCTAACGAAAACTTTGTCGAGTTCTTTCCAGAAAAATATTATTATTCAAAAGAGCTCAATACCTATTAATAGCAACTCAAAGGATATCCCATCAGCATAGAGGTTGAAATAACCATGAAAGAAAAATTGAAATATGTTAATTCTGAGTACATTTCTAGAGCATGCCTGAATAAATATACATTAAAATACATAAATAAACCTCAAATTACATTCACTTACCTTTCAAACATTATTGTTAGTCTCCTCAACTCCTTTTTATTATAACATTCCGTTTGAATCAAATTGTTTAGTTCAGAATAACCACAAAATGTTAAATTTATGAATTTTGAAAGAATGTCGTTTCTTCCTTAGACAAAGTATACATCAACATGGATAAAATAAACATATAACTACGATCACTTACCTCTAAAAGTTTATTTCAAGTTTCGTCAAACTTTTCATTCAAATAAAATTTGGAATCACTCATTTTGACAGATCGAATATAAGACTAATAGAAATAAGGTTAGATTCGATTGTCACTCAGAAGAGAGAGAGCACTTAATTCTAGATGTTGTGTGAACCGAAATTATGTTGGTGAAAATTAAAGTTACTAACTATTTTCATTTCACTATTTGAGTTCCAAATTCGAAAACTAAGTCTTACATTAACGATTTCTCTTCGCGGACCCGATCTCGAGATATATAGGAATCGTTCGAAGGTCGAATCCTTTACCCCGCTGACCCCATTTGAGTAGGATGGTTAAAACAAAAACCCGTATTTTGACAGCTCGAGGTTTGTTAATTTCGCGAATATCTGGTCGTCGGAGATTTTCGGAATAAGGAATGTAGAGCGAAAATTTGCGGAAGTCGGCCGATAGCCCTTCATTCGATGGAAGATTTTCCCGTTTTCCCGTGGTTTTCTGAGAATCTAACTATTGCGGCGTGAAATTTAAAACTCGAGGCTTTTTCGTTGTCCAAGTTTCGTAGCGATCGAAGGCGATAGAAATATTTTCATAGCTGCAAAAGTCCATAGAAATTATCCCCTCCATCCCCGAGATTTCGGAGACGTATTTTATTTTCGCTTTTTCGGAACTCGACCTCTCCGATCGCCCTCCGAAAGTTCCGGGTTACGATTCCGAAAAAATCTCGCCGTTCCGACGTTCCGTTCGCCCGGGGCGACGTTTCGGCGAAATTTTTCGAGAAATCGTCGCGCCTCCATCGTTCCTGCTAGGAAACCCGATTATCGTGCGGATCTTCCTCCGACGTTTCTCTACCGGTCTCCGCTTTTCCGCCCCATCCCTTTCTTCCCGCCCGGATCAAACTCCAACCGTCCCCTCTACTTTCCCCGAAATAAGCCTTACTGCTTCAGTATTTTATGGATAATCTAATGTTTTATGAATGTCAGAGATTTTACTTTGAAATTCTGAAAAACACGTTCCAGGTTGACGACTTCGTTCGCTGGCTTATTTTCAATCAAATTCATGGGTCTAGATGTAAGTCCGCGAAAGCTGTACATGCTCTTTTTGCTCAACTGACAGCCAACTGGGCATAAAATGTCACTGACTCCGAAGCATACTCCAGGTCCCCAAATTCGCACATTGATCAACCAGAAAACAGAAAACCATGTCCGGTCATCATACGCCTGTGTGTACCAAAAATATCACATACATGTTACCAACTCAAATATTCTTCGAAACATTCATACTGGCTCAGCATACAATCTGTGGGTTCAACATGCGCATCGTCCCTAAATCGATTTCCTTATACTAATAAAGCAGGCTATAATTTAGTGGCGATTATCACACTTCATTGCAGGAAAAATTTTCCTTATTGAGATTAGAAGTATCGATTTTCAAACGATTATTTGAGAGGAAGAGCCTCTCCCATAGTTGGACAGTTTACTACTCAATTGTAATGAATAATTATTAATATATCTTCTTTATAGTTCAAGTAAATCTTCCGCAAATATATATAATAACCATAAATATAGATACTGAATAAATGGATTATGAAATTTTAAATAGATAATTGGCCCATTTATAGGAGCAAAGATGAAAATCAATATTAAATGTTTCTCACCTTCGAATGTATTATTCATCAAATAATTAAACAGAAGAATTGAATTGATATAAGATAGTTTCTCAACATTTCAATTCTCAGAGTTATAAAACTGAAATTTCGAATCAATATTAATTTTCATTACATTTCCAATAGTTACCAAGTTATTATAATGAATATACAATAGTTTCATTGTGTTTCAACAATGATTCAGGTTAGGAAAACAGATGTCATCATCAATAATAACTAATTCGAGTACACTTCATCTAATTTGCCAATGTTATAATTCAGTATATGAGAATAAATATTCAGATTTAATATTAGATAATTTCAGTTTAATTCGAATAGATCATTCGCTGAGTTCGTGCAGCTCGAAAGTTTTCGCTCCCGCAAATTTGTTGCTACTTCATGTGACCCGCAGGGGTCCAATCTTGGTCCATTGTTGTTCATAATGGTCATTGATAATCTCATGAACATAATTAATATACCCAAATTGATGTATGATGATGATCTGAAAATATATCTCAAGATAGCGTCAGAACGCGATTGTGAGGTCTTGCAGGAGGTCATAAGTTCCGCGACAAACTGGTGTGTGATTAATCATTTGGACTTGAATATATTAAGTGCACTGCCGTTACTTACTCTCGCAAGAAAAACATCATTTTTCCTGATTTTATTATAAACAATGGTGGATTGAAACGTTCCACTTATATAAAAGATCTTGGTCTTATATTCGACCCAAAATTCACTTTTATACCCCATATCAACTATTTATTACATCCGCCTCGAAATTATATGGGTTCATTATTCGAAGTGGAAAGCTCTTTACGAAATCGAATACTTCAATTCGTCTTTTTGAGACTATTGTTACGAGTAAGTTGGAGTATGCGTCGATTATTTGGTATCCCATCTATTATTGTCATGATTATCATTTGGAGGCAATTCAGAGAAGATTTTTTAAATACCTAGATGATGCCAACCCTACCCCTACCTACGACTTTCCGTACCCACGCCATATTGCCAAACCGCCGTTGTTTACCCACGAACCACGTGTTTTATTTCATTTTAATTCTACGTTTACAAAGAGTGTTTGTGTTAACAATCACTGTTTCCATCGTGTGTGTGACCCCATCCCGGTAGCAGTATGATCATGGTGCATTCTTGAGTGGGTTCAGAGCGACAACCCTGAACATAAAAAGAGGCTTTCTTGCCTTAAAATTTTTGTTTAACCTCCTGAATCATCGTTCGGATTGTCCCTCTATTTTAGCTCAACTGAAAATTTCAGTTCCGAGACTGACCTCAAGAGAATTACGTCTGTTTTTCCTGAGCACGCCCAGAACAAACTCACTCACACAATCTCCAATATTATTTATGTTTACAACTTATAATTCATTCTCGAGATTGTGTGATATTAATTTCGATTCCTAGTAGATTCGATTAATAGAGTATATCTGGACATTGTTCTCTGAAGCGCATCTGAGTTAATGCATACTTTTTTATTGTTCCACTTTTCAAATTTCCAGTTTTACTCACGCCATGAGTGTTTTTCTCCATTTTATTTTATGCCATAGCATTTTTCCATTTTTTTTCTTGATTTGTTCATTTTATTCTTGTCATATTCTGTACCGAGTAGTTTTCGAATAGCTGCATGGTTTTTACTAATATTAACTCATTATTTATGATTACGCTTTAATTTGTTGATTTGTTATATAAATATTTAAATATTGGGTTTTACATGTAGAAAATAATGAACTTATAATTATTATTATTACTAAGCAGAAAATTTGTCAAAGTAATGTCAATGCACTTAATTCATTCAGAAATTAAGTAGCTTATGTCTTAAAAAATTCGTAAAATGTAAATATTGAACATGAATTTTGAAGGTAGGTTCACAAAATAGGTGCCTAAGGGACGCCACGGTAACTGTAGTTCTTCTTCCCTAGTCGAGCTTCTCGTAGAGATACAGTTAAATGATTTGAATTTCAATTCTGATTTACGTACACGTTAACTAAATGAACAGGAATTCTAATATTTCCTCGCATTCACCACTCGGTATTTTTGATATAACGCCTAAAATTATGGACACTCCCCTGTTAACCCAGGCCTGACATAGAAGGCGACAGGACTGGACCACTGCGAGCCACCAAAACCAAATTGGGATAAGCCGGAAGAAATCAATATCATAACAGTTATGAGTGCATCTCGATATGCGAGTGAACTTGACCACTTCAAGTTTCCAGGGTACTCGACCATACTGGTAATGAAAACAAATACAATCGTCTGTGTGCGAGTGTACTAGACCACTGCGAGTACTCCGAGTTGTATTTACAGGGATAGAACGGGTCATCGCTTCCCCCCCATTGCGAGTGGACTGGACCTCGACAAGCCCAAAAGAAAAACCGAAATATTCTCAGTAGAATTAGCATCACCTTCTGATAAAATTCAATGAGCTTCGAAAACTGAAGCCTTTCATGGTCGCGCTTGCGGCCTTTATATATTCGGTGGCCAGAATACCTTACACCCGTACATCCTTCTGCCTCTGGTTCTCAGTTACATGTTACATGAGGCGTTTCCGAAACGCGTTACTTCGTTGCAATGCGGGGATTGCTGTCTAAAAAATACAAGATGTTGTCTGCTGTCACGGTCGCGAAAAATTGTGTTTAAAAATTCAATTGACGAGGCTTTTACGTGATTGAAATCCATTTTCACAAATACAGGTAAACGATGATTTCTACTGAAATATATTATTAAATGCTCGACGCGTTTCGATACACAGTATCTTTATCAAGAGTGAATGAATACTACAAATATATCTTACTAACAAATTTTTATATATACTAAAGAGTCAATCCACTCAGAGCTATCCATACTTGAACTTATGTTTAGGAAATAAATTTAATAAGGGTGAGTTATTTATGTCCAACTGATCATGAACAATTTCCGGTGAATTCCTAAATCTGTTAATTTCAAGTGCTTTCAGAAGGTTGAGTTCTATACCTTCCTTCTCAGAATGTAGGATTTTGAATTCTGAATTGAAAGAGTGACCATTTTCCATAAGCTGATTTAAATAATTTGAATCGGTTTTTCCATTGATGAAACTGCAATTATGTTCAGAGATTCTAACATTAAATTTTCTTACTGTTCTACTTATATAAAAACACTTGCAATCTGCACAATCGAATCTATAAACACCTGATTAATTTTCTTTATTAATTTGAGATTTATAATTCCTGATAAATAATCCTAAATTTGTTGATGTTTTGAACGCTATATTTAAATTGGAATTTTTAAGAGGATTTCACATTATTGCTAATATTGCCCATATATGTTAAATTATTGAATTCCTTGACTTGGTGTTCACGAATTGGATATATATGTTGAAAAGCTAATTTTTGTTTTTTATGTAGTATGCTGCTAACTAAATTTGCATCATAACCATTATTCATTGCGATCTGTTTTATCAAATTCAATTCTCTGAAATAATTATCATTAGACATCGGTGTGTTCAAGAGTCTATGTATATAGCTGTTTAATGCTTTATGTTGGTAAGGATATGTCTATATATATATATATATATATATATATATATATATATATATATATATATATATATATATATATATATATATATATATATATATATTATATTAGTAAGATATATTTTAGTATTCATTCGCTCTTGATGAAGATGCTGTGTATCGAAACGCGTCGAACATTTAATAATATGTTTTAGTAGAAATCATCGTTCACTTATATTTTTAATTGTGTTTAATAGCTATCGGGAATAGGGTCGAATTTTGTTTACGGTCGATTTTTTAGCTGAATTTAGCTGCATCAGAACAACAAAAATTTAAACGCTATTGGAAAATTCTGAACTGCTTTGAAATAGAGTAATATTTCACTGTATTGAAATTCTGAAATAAAATTATTGAATAATTCTGGCAAATGACCGTCTTCCACTGTAGTTTTGAATTAAGATAGAAAATATAACAGGTAGATCAGATAGATCTACACAATATACCATCCACAATGGATAATAAAATTCAATTAGATCAAAAATCAAGATATGTATGAATAATTTCAGCAAATAAACAAGAGAAAATAGGCCTAGTCTTACGTCGTTCCAAATTACGACCTCCTTCATCTTGCTTCTGAACAAGTAATATCTGAGAAATATAATAAATGTTGGGGTCGAACAACCAATGAATCATTTCACTGAAAAAAATTATGATAATTATTCAAATTCATATTCATGTCTCTTGAATTCAAGCAATTGCAATGTTAATCGAACTTATTATTTAAGAAGATATACGAGGTTTCCATCCTAATGTACTTTTAGCAACCAAGTGATTGTCAACAAATTAATCAACAGAGAGTTTCACAGGGAAAAGCAAAGAGGAATTAGGTACATTTCATTCCTAACCTCAACAAATTGATTATTTCCATATGGGAGCTCGCATCACCACATCTGTTGACTATCTCTGTAGTGATGCGGATAATTCAAATTAATGGAATCAGATTATACCCTAAGTATTAAATTTTACTATATATTACAAAGAAATATTTTACTGCATTTTACTGAATCAAAAATATTGGCAATATTCTTCATAATATTAATGTGCGCTAGCTACCTTCAGTAATTGAAAAGCTCCAATCGTATCAGAAACCACTATATTATGATGTAAGCGTTCAGTTTATTTGTTTTCAAATTCGGAGAATAAAAACTTCTTTAGAAATAATCAACAGAAAACTCTTCCTTCCGATGTCGATGTATTAAAAATTAAAATAATAAAAATTATTTCACCTAAATCAAATTACTTGTGCATTGATGATCAATGAGACAGATTGACAAATAATGTAAAGTATTTGTTGAAATTTAGATTTTTACACTTCAATTCCCAATAATGGAATTCAAACGCAGTGAAGCAGAACGGATCGACGTTTTGATGATGTGCGGATAAGGGGACCGACAACGACCCTACCAAGAAGTTCGCAGTCTGTTCAATACTGTTCACCCACATCATCAAATTAGTAAATCTATAGTATGCAGAACTATTCAGCGATATGAAGCAAGTCGGCAAGTGAAAGATATTCCCAGAGCAGGACGCCCAAAGTCTGCCACTGACGAAGAAACAAAGTTGAACATTTTACTGGAAATTGAGGAAAATTCTCAGGTTTCTAAAATAACCAAGCCCTGACTCATGCTATTTTTCAGAGGTCAGTTTGTAGGATACTGAAAACAGAAAAAATGAACCATATAAAATCAATTTCGTCCAAGAGCTTACTGAAGACGATCCTGACCATGGCGTACAATTTTCAGGGACCATCATGGAAATGATTATGGCGAATCCAAATTTTTTGAATAGAACCGTATTCTCGGAAGAAGCTACGATCTGCCTCAACTGTACAGTAAATAGGCATAATTGCCGTATTTGGTCCAGAGACAACCCACATTGGATTAGAGAGATTCATACACAACATCTACAAAAATGTATGGGCCGGTATTATCGGTGACCACATAATTGGTCCATTTTTTATAGTAGGAAATTTAGATGGAGAGCGATATGGAATTATTAAGAAATTAAATTGTGCCAGCAGCCATAACAGCTTTATTTCCAAATTTAAATAATCCGTTAACCCCTGTAGATATTGTATGGTTCCAACAAGATGGAGCTCGCCCACACTTTGCGGTAGATGTTCGAAATTATCTGGATGAAGTTTTTCCAGAAAGATAGATCGGTAGAACAGGTCCTACCAAGTGGCCTCGGCGGCCACCTCATCTATCGCCTCTGGACTTATTTTTATTGAGACACTTGAAATGCCGAGTTTATAGAGAATGACCTGCCAATCAAGATGACTTAAGATGTCGCATAACAGAAGAAATCAATTTGATATCCCCACAATTTCTGCAAAATTCTCTTTGAAATTTCAGTGATCGATTAAGTTATTGTCAGGAGGTGAATGAAACTCATTTTCAACACTTTCTGTCACCAGAAATAGTTGTATAGATTATATATGTAGTAATCTTCCTCAACAGGATATTTCAATACTGAGGTGTGTACATGTGTACATGTGTGTGTACATCTCAATCACTGCTTTGTAACATGGGTGTTATGCCCAGCCAGTCAGGCAAATATGTAAGAAATTTCAGTGCTGATAATTACAGCACCTTTTTTCACTATCTTTACAATAAGCGATTGAAGGAATTGTACACTTCTAGTTCAATTGAGGAAGCTCTTGAAAGCTTTGTGAATACTTTATCATATTATATTAATCTGTTTCCATCCCAACTAAAATCGGCTAAAAAGCAAAAATGTAAACCATGGGGTATCATGATATCGTCTAAAATGTTAAAGCAATTGTATTATCTCAAGAGTAGTGTTCCTCATCCTAACAATATAGCTTTTCACAAAAATATAAAAAATTTACGAATCAACCTGCCAAGCTGCCAAAATACTTCACAGTATCAAAGGTATCTTGGCGCTCATAACAAGTCCAAGGTAGCGTGGTCGATTATTAATGATAATGTGAACTCGAACTCGAAAACCAGAGTTACTTTGCGCGATATTCTGATAGGGGATAAATTGGTGAGCGACCCAGCTGTGGTGTCGAATCATTTCAATGAATATTTGGTTGGCTTAGCAGCTGGGACTCTCGACAGGGTTGATATCGGAGATGATTTGAAAAAGGACTTGCCCCGACCGAAGTATATCCAATCCTTTCTACCATTTTTGTGTCAGAATCATTCAACTTCCTTAACAGCCTTAATAATTCAAACTCTTACGGAATTGATGGAATCACAGTTAACCTCTCTAAAAAAGCATCTATATTCCTGATACCAATACTCATCACTAAACTAATCAACAGTGCTGTAAAGAATGGTGTTTTCCCCAATATCCTGAAAGTTGCTCGCGTAGTTATGCTTCTTAAGAGGAGAGACCCAACCTTAACTGGGAACTACGGACCAATCACACTGCTCCTTGCTTCGTCTAAAGTATTTTAAAGAATAATATTTGAAAGAATGGTAACTCTTCTCAATGATGATGATATGTTAACAACCTGTCAACATGGCTTTCGAAGGGGTAAATCGACTCAATCAGCCATTATGAGCTTCGTCCAATTTCCTCCTAGAATGCTTGAAAGGGAATAATAAATGTATTGTGGTCTTTATGGATCTCGCTAAAGCTTTCGACTTGGTGGTGCACGCTATATTGCTGAATAAAATATATTCTCTAGGATGTAGAGGAGCAATGCATGACTAAATGAAATCATACTTATCCAACCGGATGCAGCATGTTTAGATTCATGGAGTTAAATCCTCTCTGCTCGACATAAAGTGTGGTGTTCCGCAGGGCTCCGTTTTAGGGCCTCTGTTGTTTCTTTTATTTGTCAACGATATGCCTGATTTTGTTGATGACCCTGGTAATTTGATTATGTTCGCTGACGACACTTTATTGCTCGGTGTGGATCTTGATCTTGTCAGCATATTCAAAAACGTTCAAAACTCGCTCAATAAATTTTCTATCTGGTTTGATGCCAACAAGTTACTTTTGAACATACCAAATACTGTTTTTATTTACTTTTCACTTAAGAATTTTGGTTCAAACAATGCCTTTAGTCATCTATTGAGAGTAAAAAGTAAATCCATTCAACAAATTCAATCCACAAAGTTCCTAGTCATTACAATCGACAACAGACTAAACTGGCACTAACATAGTGACCAGCTGTGTAGTGTCTTGTCCCCACATTGTTTTGCATTGTACAAATTGAGGCTAGCGACCAACAGAGAAGTATTTTTATCTTTCTATCATGCATATTTTCGTTCTAGACTTAGTTTCGGTATTATATTTTAGAGCACCTCTGGTTATTGTGACAGAGTTTTTAAATTACAGAAGAGAGCCATTATTAATATTGTGGGTATGTCTTGGCGTACTTCATGTCGCAATTTTTTCGCGAATTACATATCTTGCCTCTCGCTGGTATGTATATACTTGAGATTGTAACTTACGTGAAAGTTAACTTAGATTTTTACCCAATAGTTTTCATCACTATCACCTAACAAGGGGATCAGATCTATTAGTCACACCATCTCATACTCTATCAGGATATGAAAGAGGTCCTGGATACATGGGAATTAAGCTTTTTAATGAACTTCCCACAAATGTTCGGTCCAGCAGTGATGTCGTGGTGTTTAGTGGAGCCGTTAGTAGATTTTTGTACACTAGATGCTTCTACTCTCTAGATGAATTTTTCTCTAATTGTTAGATTTTCTTGTGATACGTGGACATGTCTTATACCTCTAATTACTTACTCAAGTATTGGTAATGGTCACAGGACTATAAATTTTATTATTATTATCTATTCTCGTGGACTTATTCACTATCTCAGCTGTTAGCTGGATATAATTTTCCTTTCCCAGATTCAGCAATCAAAGGGAATAGGCTGTATGGTCTCCGATCTTATATGGCATTTTCTTCACCTATCTGTTTGTATTGTTCTGTCCTTCATAATGAATTTTTTGTAGTTGTTTGTAGCGATCACTTGGTCTTGGATGGCCATAAGGAACCCCTGTGTTTCTGCGAATAATTCTCCTTTCATCAACCATTTGTTGGAGGCTTCTTTGTCGATGTGTGGTTGATTAATCTCATGGTGACGTCGTCCATGCATTTCCTTTCTCGACCATTGTTCTTATTTTTCAGTATCTGATAGGTAGATTCAGGAGGTCATCACTGGTAACAAAATTTAGAGGTGGATATCCCTTATCAGCCAACGATACCACTCTATGGAGGTCAGAAGTGAGAGCTTTTCCTGAGAAGAATTCTCTGAGATTCTTTATGTGTTCGGTGTAAAAATTGAAAACATCTATTAATCCGCGTCCTCCTTCTTTCCGCTTCAAAGTTGTTCGTATCACAAACGATTTTGGATGATGATTGTTGTACTTTGTCAGCATCGTTCGGGTCTGCCTTTGAATATCATCCAGTTCTGTCTTAGTCCATCTGATTATTCCAAATGAGTAAAGGAACACTGGAATGGCGTAGGTGTTAATTGCCTTGACTAGATTCCCCGAGTTCAACATTGATTTCAGCACAGTCTTCAGACGCTGACTGTATTCTGAACGAATCTTCTCCTTTGATTGTTGTTGGTCTAGCAATCTGGCTTGATGGTATCCTAGATATTTTTATGTTTCGCCATCCCTCATGCATGTATAATATCACCGTTTGGAAGTTGTGTTTCACCTTCTATGACTTTCCCTTCTTGAATGTTCAGGGTCTTACATTACATTATTATTATTATTATTTATTATCGTGGACTAATCAACAGGGCTGTGAAGTATGGTGTTTTCCCCAATATCCTGGAAGTTGCTCGCGTAGTTATGCTTTTTAAGAGGGGAGACCCAACCTTATCTGGCAACTACGGACCAATCTCACTGCTCGCTGCTTCGTCTAAAGTATTCGAAAAGATAATATCTGAAAGAATGGTAACTTTCTCCAATGTTTATAATATCTTAACAACCTGTCAACATGGCTTTCGAAGGGGTAAATCGACTCAATCAGCCATTATGAGTTTCGTCCAATTTCCTCCTTGAATGCTTGAAAGAGAATAAAAAATGTCTTTATGGATCTCGCTGAAGCTTTCGACTTGGTGGTTCACGCTATATTGCTGAATAAAATATATTCTCTAGAATGTAGAGGAGCAATGCATGACTAAATGAGATCATACTCATCCAACCGGATGCAGCTTGTTTAGATTCATGGAGTTAAATCCTCTTTGCTCGACATAAAGTGTGGTGTTCCTCAAGGCTCCGTTTTAGGGCCTCTGTTATTTCTTGTATTTGTCAACGATATGCCTGATTTTGTTGATGACCCTGGTAATTTGATTATGTTCGCTGACGACAATACATTGCTCGGTGTGGATTTTGATCTTGTCAGCATACTCAAAAACAGTCAGAGCTCACTCAATAAATTTTCTATCTGGTTTGATGCCAACAAGTTACTTTCGAACATACCAAAAACTGTTTTTATTCACTTTTCACTTGAAAATTTTTGTTCAAACAATGCCTGTAATAATCAATTGAGAGTAAAAAGTGAATCCATTCAACAAGTTCAATCCACAAATTTCCTCGGCATCACAATCGACAACAGACTAAACTTGCACGAACATATTGACCAGCTGTGTAGTGTCTTGTCTTCAGTTTGTTTTGCATTGTACAGATTGAGGCTAATGACCAACAGAGAAATATCTTTTTCTTTCTATCACCCATATTTTCGTTCTAGACTTAGTTACGGTATTATGTTTTGGGGCGCTTCTGGTTATTGTGACAGGGTTTTTAAATTACAGAAGAGCGCCATTAGGGGTATTATGGGTATATCTAGGCGTTCTTCATGTCGCAATTTTTTTCGTGAATTACATATCTTAGCTCTCGCTAGTATGTATCTATTTGAGATTGTAATTTACGTAAAAGTTAACTCAAACAGATTTTCACCCTATAATTTTCATTACAACTAGCTAACCAGGGGATCAGATCTATTAGTCACACCATCTCATACCATCTCAGGACATGAAAGAGGTCCTGGATACATGGAAATTAAGCTCTTTAATGCACTTCCCAGAAATATTCGGTCAAGCAGTAACGTCGAGGTGTTTAGTGGAGCCGTTAGTAGATTTTTGCATACTACATGCTTCTACTCACCAGATGATTTTTCTCTAATTGTTAGTTTTTCTTGTAATACGTGGACATGTCTAATACCTCTAATTACTTACTCAAGTATTTTAATGGTCAAAGGACAATAAATGTTATTATTATTATTATTATTATTCAATGAAAAAATTTCTCTCGTTAGTGCAGAAAACAAAACTTCAACAAATGGTTGACAATAATAGTCAACCTGTCACGTTGACTATGAACTCTAGGGTAATTTGATTTAGGTGATAATAATTGTGGTCATTTTAATTTTTTTATGAACCCGACATTGGAGAAAAAGCATTTTTCTTGATTGTTTCTAAGGAAGTTTTTCCTCAGAATCTAAAATTAAATGAACATATAGGGTGTTATATTTGAAATTCTCATGTTGTGGTCATTTCCGGCTACACCGGAAACACTATTGAGCACAATATAAACACCTCAGAAAAGTCTAGGGAATATCGATATATCGTATCCAAAACGATCAATATGGATGATTTTTCTAAGAAATGAACACCTGCATCAATTTCCCACCAGATTATGTGGAGTGCCGCAACAGATTTCAGTTTTTTTTTTCATAAAAAACTAAAAATGCCGCAGATGTGACGCTGCTTCATAATCATTTCTCGTATTCAGTGTTTGAAATCAGTCAGTTTGCACTTTGTTTCTGTTGTCAGCACAAATAAAAGATTCAAGTTTTGTGATTCGACCATGGAAAAACGATATTTGACTAGAGAAGAGATGTTACGAGCCGTTGGCATGCTCCAAGCTGGGAGCTCACAACGGGAAGTATCCAGGGTTCTGGAAAGTAGCCCAAGTGTCATAAACCGTTTATGGTCGCGTCTCAATGAAACAGGTAGCGTAGAAGGACGCCAAACAGGTCGTTTCAGGAGTACTACAGTCGCCCATTCTTGGTTTTACAAGCCAGAAGAGATCGTACTACCACAGCATCTCAGTTAGCTCAAGAGCTATCACGAATTCATAATGTACAAATTTCCGACCAAACTGTGAGAAATCGACTGCACGAAGGTCAACTCCACTCCAGACGTCCTTTAAGAGTTCCACAACTCACCCATGGAAATCGCGCTGCTCGTTTAGCTTGGTTCCAAGAACACGTAAACTGGAATCAAGAGAGGGTAGCCACAGTTCTCTTCAGTGATGAATCTAGATTAAGTTATTATCCCGATTCGGGAAGAATTCGAATATGGAGGAAACCTGGGTAGCAAAACCGTCTCCAGCATGCTCGAGAAGTTGTTAGACAGGGAGGCGGATCCGTGATGTTTTGGGGAGGTATACGCCTTGGTGGATGAACTGACCTCGTTTTCATACAGAACAACCTCAAGGGAAATTCTTAAGCAAATGAGATAGTTTGACCTGTAGTGGTACCGTATCTACAAACAATGGGTCAAAACCCACTCTTCCAACAAGATAATGCCCCTCCTCATCGTGCAAGAGTAGTCCTGAACGTTCTTGAAGAGAATGATATCGATATTCTACCGTGGCCATCCTGCTCCCCAGACCTGAATCCCATCGAGCATGCGAGACACCCTAAAAAGAAATCTAATGCGTCAAAACGTCTTCCATCATGAACAGGAGCTTCGATTAGCAGTTCAGGGGGCTTGGAATGACTTAGGCCATAATGTAATAGAAAATTTAATATTGAGCATGCCGCGACGATGCCAAAGTGTCATTATTAACAGAGGAGGACCTTCTGGGTACTGAAAAATATAAGTGCTTCCATATAGTTTCGAAAATATTAGTTCAGGATTTTTTTGTGTTTTACCAAATTTCGCCATTTTCAAATTTCAAATTTTTTTTATTTTTTTATAATAGTTGCTTTGGAGAAGTCAAATATCATTTTGTTTTCTTGAGGATACATTGTATACAATACATCCTAATAAAAACCGAAAGATTTCTATAAATTCGAATCATCAAGTTCATATTTTAAAGATATTGGTAAGTGTTCGCTAGACTTTTTTGAGGTGTTTATTAACACTGAATTCTTTATGCTTCACAATGTAGGAATACAAGTTTTCGAAAAAATCGATTGGTAAATAACTGAGATCATTAGCCGTTCCGGTACTTTTCCTTAACAGTATATTTCTGCGATAGAAATTAATAAAAAATACGAACTTTTGGCAAATCCGACATGGTTGAAACTATTCCAAGTACACTGCAACGTCTCATTGAGCATCAGCTGCAAGTTTTGCTTCATTACCTGAAAAATCGAAAACGATATATTCACACAACTACACTTATTTATTTCATCATTTTTATATTCTCGATATATAGTGTCCCTTTTTTTGGCAGACAAATTCACTCTCGTCTGAAACTGTCTAGCTTCATCTTGGGAAATGGATTCTCAAAATCTTATTATGCAGCTTATTGATTATTTGGATCTCAAACATGAATGAAAACATTTATGCGTTTTTTATTAACGTAGCTATTACAAATATACTGCCCCTTCGGTTTGATATTCCACATAAATTATAACTCTAACTCTACCCCATCTGATTCCCTATCATCATTTCACGTCAAAGAGAACAAAAGAAAACTGAATTATGAATGAGCGAAAGCAACAAAATGCTAAATTGCCCAACGCTGTTAATAGGAAACAAAAAACTCTCATTTTCATACTTCTAATAAAACAAACTTCTTTGATTCTTGTCCTAAAATTTCCATCAGTATCAAGGAAACTTTACAATTTATTGCCATCTGAATTGTAAGCAACTTGGAACTGGTTTCAGGGAAGAAAGTTTCCCGGTCTTGATGAGTTGAACCAGCTAAACTGGTCTGTTGAGTTATGAGCTTAGGTCTGGGTGCAAGTCCTAACTTCTATTTGTGATTATTATGAGATGACTTGCCCCTGTTAAATGTTTGAAAGGTCATTATGATGTTTAGGGAAGAGTCAAGGTTTGAACTGAGAGCTCTGAATATTCCTTTGGTAGACATTCGAGAAAAGAGAAGTTTGTTAATATATATAGGTATTGAACGGTTCATGACCAAGTGTAATAATACGGTTTCACATCTTTGGTGAATATATAAATGATCCCCTAATAAACCTTTGACCTGCATTGCATCTAAGAGATCTCGTGTATTTTTTAAAGTGTATATTGCCATTTAGGAGACATCAACTGTTTGGCTCATGGGTTATATAGGGACCATCAATGCAAACACGAGAAAAATAGTTTTGGATCAAACTTTGAGATAGGCAACTTGGGCTTTGCTTCCTGGACTTCAATATACATATATAGTGTTGAAATAGTTATCCTAATATTTTCATAAAATATCCGTGCTAGCTGTTGGCGATCTTAGGGAAAATGAAAGTGACTTTATAATCGATGTATACTGAAAGCAAGAAAACTTCAGATCTTACCTAGCGGATTCTGAAATCAGTCATCAACTACTTGTGATGAATTTTAGACATCGTCTTGGAATATTCCAAGAACAATCATATAACGAATACTCTTAAGCGCACTTGAACCAGGGTAAGATGGGAAAGGGCAGTCACACAAGCAATAATCAAAATTTCATTAAAATTCAAGACTCCACGATACAAGTAACAAGTTATTCATACAGCTAGTTCAGTTGACTTCATTTGTTTATTTCTTGAGTGAGGTTCACTACTTTATTTTCAATATGATTTGGAATTGGTGTTACAACATAACCATTTATGTTCAACTGCTGAAAATGTTTGATAGAAATAAAGTGATTATTATTTATTATCGTGGACAAATACACTATCTCAGATGTTAGCTGGATATAATTTACCTTTCCCAGATTCAGCAACCAAAGGGAATAGGATCGATTACAATATACTTGACATAAATTTCCTAACTATCCTACATGTATTAAGAATTACAGCTTTTTGCATTTATATATAGGTATTCTTATGCAATTCTAATTTCTTAAGATTATCATGCAAAGTTTTGGGTATTAACCCAGTCGAGGATACGATGACAGGAACAATATCTATTTTCTCGAGGTGCCACATCTGCTTGATCTGAATAACAAGGTCAGTGTATTTGGACTTTTTTTCCTGGAACTTATTCAGCACGTTGTTATTATTCGGTATGGCGACATCCACCAGCATTGCTGTTCTGGCTCTCTTATCATACACCACTATGTCCGGCCTATTATTCGTCACCAATCTGTCAGTGATAACTGAAAATTATTATTATGATTACAAGTATATAAAAAGTTTTCAATTCATTCAGCATTCGTTACTTTGCACTCATTATTTCAAACCTTTCTCTATTCCTTTCTATATCTAGAATTCACCAAAACAATATCGAATACTTTGCATTCATTTCATCAATTTCTTTTTAATTTAATATCAACTCAACCATGATATTCGTCATTTTCCTTAACAAACTATTCATATTATCAGGTACCTATATCGAGATCAAAGTCCTATAAAAATTTTTTGTTTGCTATCACAATCATCACAAAACTAGTTGTCAGAAGAATTATCAATAGCATTCAGAAATAAAAGAATACATTATTATATTGTAACATAATACATTTCCTTTATTTCTTCTATTATAACTCGAATTTATTGAAACAATCTAAACTATTTTGCATTTATTCCAACACATTTTCTTTGATCCGATCACAACTCAACTAAAATATCTGTTGTATTTCCTGAAAAACAAGATATTTACTTTATCAGATACCTGGTCCAAGGTTCACAATTCAAGACGTATAGAACATTATGTTCGCTTTCACAATTATCACAAAAAATCAAATCCTAATATCAATAATTCAAATTTATTTTTGGTATTAATTATTAACACATGTTTTTTTCGGATATGTCCGGACATATGCTAATAAAATTCATCGTCTCATCTTGGCCCACATATTTCACTGATTAGAAAAAAAGTGAAAAACATATATAGTAGTTGTTGATTGTTTTTTGGAGTAACCTTTGTTCTTCTTGAAAGTTTAGTTTTAGGTAATAATGCCCCAAGAATCACGAAATTCGACTCCGCCAGAGTGTGCTGAAGCAGGAAGTTAGATGACCTATGTTGGACTTATACAAGAATAGGCCAAAGGCTTGGTGTGTCCCATTCAACTGTTTTCAGAATGATCCTCAAATACAGGGACGCTAGATGCCATGAAAGAAAACCAACAACTGCGATCCATGACCATTTTTTAGGAATTTCTCCTTCGAGCCAATGGTTCGCTACTGCTAGGCATCTTGAAATGCAGCTTCGACAAAACAGTGGAGTGCTCTAACCGCAGCATATCGAGAGCTCGATTTAATTTGGAGAGTGAACATGTCAACTAGTTACAAGATAACTGGCAGAGAATTTGATTAACAGATGAGTGGAGATTTTATCTTTTCCATTGCGATCTATGTTCTCTAGCCTACTGACATCGAAATTAACAGGAATCCCGCTGAAACTTTCTACATTCCTTTTAGTGGAGATTCAATAATGGTGAATGCTCAGAAGAACGTTACAGTAATTTCAGAAGAGAATGTGGTACCATTCACGACAAACATCCGTGAAACCTTTTCATTTTTGCATGGAAGCGCTACACCTTACCAAGCTCCTATCGATGGGAACTATCTTCAAGATCACGGAATCACTTCAATGTCCTGCGCAAAGTCCAGACCTCAATCCGATCGAATATGTCATCTTAGATGTCACTCAGTAATTCTTGGCAGCGGTGGGAATAATAATAATAATAATCAAATCATACAATATAATTGTTACACAGGTATAGGATATGTCAAAATATTGCAAAATTTCACAGCAGTGACATGAATTACAAAGCTTTCATTTCAGTCACTGGCCCAAAGGGTCTTGCAAGAATTCATTAACAGTATAGTATGCACCTGACAGAAGCAGCTTTTGAATTGCTATCCGAAATGGCCCTTTTCCTGAAATATTTCGTGTTGACATTGGAAGTTTATCAAAAAGTTTAATTTTCATGTGTTTAGGGCAGCTCTCGTATCCACCAAGAGAATGCTGGGGTATTCTTGAATCATTCGAACCGCGAGTAGTATAAGTGTGAAAAATGTTATTAGGAGTAAATGCCCTCATGTTAGTTTTTACATGTTTCAAAAGTTCCAAGATATAAATGCAAGGTGAAGTGAGTATTTTTAGTTCCCTGAATAGTCCTCTACATGATGATCTTTTAGGAATACTTACTATGTTTCTAATCGCTTGCTTTTGCAGTTTGAAAACTCTTTCGTGGCTTCGACATACACCCCAGAAAGCCACCCCGTAAGACATCTTAGATACAAAATGTGCGTGATAGTAGGACATGCATACAGTTTTGTTTGTAATTGATTTAAGACGATATAAGGCATAGCAAACTGAACTCAGTTGCTTACATAGGTAATCAATATGAGACTGCCAATTTAAATTCTCATCAATAATAATACCTAAGCTCTTGGTGGAGTCGACTGCTTAACTGAATTGTTCTTTATTTTCAATAGATAAGACTTATTTGTGCTATCACTTGTATTCTTTAGGAAAAAGCTTATAAAGTTCGTTTTATTAATGTTTAGGAAAATACAGTTCTTATAAGACCATTCCATAGACTTAATGAGACTTGACCGAGTCTGAATGAGGGTCTCTGATATTGTTGCACAACTGCACAAAAGGGTTGTGTCATCTGCATATCTTTTAGAACCATTGGGTCTGTCTATAATTGCCGCAATATCGTTTAAGTATATCAAAAATAACAACAGGCCCAAAACTGAGCCCTGTGGTACTCCACAGTTTACATTAAGAGTTTGAATCTTATACCATCAACTTCCACGAGCTGCTGACTATTGGAAAGGAAAGACTTGATTAAATCATTGCCAACACCCCTCACACCTATGTGGTATTAACAGGTTTTTGTCAATTTCTATGAGTTCTGGTGGATTACTGGAAACATAATTCTCCAAAATATCTAAACTTCTTCTGAATAAATCTGACTTTTCGATTTTATTCGTAAGTTTCTTGGCAATATGTAGTTGTCAGGGGAATCAGCACCACGACCATCTTCATGAATTCGCTACCCGCAACCACGACATATATTCAGCCAAAAAGTACCGGGAGTTGATTATTTAAAAAATCTGCTCAAAACGAATGTCAGATTTTTTTTATTGCTAAGTCGCTAAGCATTTAGTTTGTTTACAGCGCTAGATTTTGTCAGTTCTCACAAGTGTGTTTTGATATTTTTACAACGGATAAAGGTATCGAACAGAGGATTTGTCTAAAATTTTATACTGCGAATAGAATTTCGCGTGCCGAATCGCTGAAAATGTTATAGAAGGCTAACCGTGAAGTGACATCGTCATAAAACGTACATATAGGTGTTACAGTGAATTCAACTGAAGTTAATACTGATGAAATGAAGGAAATGGTAATTGAAAATCGTCATTCAAGTTTGATAGTGATTGGCCAAGAACTTTCTTTGTCTCACGAATCAATTCGTACCATTTTAAACGATTTTTTCGACATGAAATGCGTTGCCGCTCGACTAGTTCAAAAGACCAGAATTTTCTTCAGAACTTGAATCGCGCGAAGGTCGCTGAATATTCTTCGAACAAATCAATTCCGACACAACATTCATGAAACGCGTTGTAACTGGGCTAACACAGGGGCTAATGAGTTTGACATGCAAATCAGTCAATAAGCTTTGGAATGGCGCTTTCCAAAGAAAAAAACATGTCAAGGTGATCAAAATTTGAGGTAATGTTGACTGTTTTGTTTGATTATGACGTTGTTGTGCACTCAAATTATTACCAGAACGTCAGACGGTAAATAAAGAATATAACTCTACCATTGGACGGCGTTTGAAAAAGCAAATTTATAGAGAAGGGCCAGATTTATGGAATGAAAACTACTGGGTTATGCACCACGATAATGCACTATCTCACAAGGCTACTATTGTTGTTGCACATCTCACCAAAAACTCAAGAAATTCCACCTAACAACCCCAGTATGTATTCACTTGATATGGCTTTTTTTTCCCAAAACTTAAATTATTACTTCTAGGTACTCGCTTTGAATCAATAGGAGACATAAAACAGAATTCGCGATTCCGGAGAAACAGCTTGAAAAATGTTCTGATGGTAGGACTATTCATTGGCATAAATGCTTCATTTCGGAAGGGGTCTTCTTTGAAAGCAATACAATGAATTTGGGTGAAAAATAAATATTTTTTGTTTCGTTCGCCAATTTCTGGTAATTTTTCGATAGAAAACCATTCTTTTCGGAACACTCTACAGACGCAACATATATATTCTTAGTTTTCTAGATACATATCGTCATTGCAATTGTCCCAATGAATATTATCCCCACTCTTATCCTCTGTTTGGCTTGACATTGTTTCAATTGTGGTTTCTCTTCCTCAAAAGACAAAACTTCTTCAACGGATTTCGAAACTGAAACGACGTCTCAAAAAATAAGGATATAATATATATATATATATATATATATATATATATATATATATATATATATATATATATATATATATATATATATATATATATATATATATATATATATATATATATATATATATATATATATATATATATATATATATATATATATATATATATATATATATATATATATATATATATATATATATATATATATATATATATATATATATATATATATATATATATATATATATATATATATATATATATATATATATATATATATATATATATATATATATATATATATATATATATATATATATATATATATATATATATATATATATATATATATATATATATATATATATATATATATATATATATATATATATATATATATATATATATATATATATATATATATATATATATATATATATATATATGGGGTTTTACCCCGACGAGTAGCCCATATATCTGTTCATGCAATCAAACTGATTTCATGAAAAAATATAAATCCACCACCCGGTAATTAATACCATTGCCAGGCAATGATTATAATCAAAACATATCCTGGAGTAATTATATATTAGGATAACGTTAAATGTTATGAGAATATATCAATCTACCAGAATATATACATACTATAGCATCATCAGACAATGATATCAATGTACCAACGAGTAGTGTCAGAGGCTTTCTCCCCGGAAAAAATCCAGTGTACGGACCTTAGTCAAGTAACACTGAATGTTACTCATTAATAGTTTCCTTTGTGTGAAGTGGTGAACGATCGAATAGAATACTGCTCTGAATATAAATATGACAAAATTGTCAGTTAATTATATTACATTTATTTAAACAAATAAATAAAATATGAAATGAGATTCTGAGCAGTATAAGCTAAAGAGAAAACCTATGACTCTACCTCATTATTATTTTCGGAAAGAAACCTACGAAGAATATTACAAGATTTGATGACTGTTATCTTTTGTAACTGTTCAAACAAATTTTTCTTCAGACCCAAAATCTCAATACTTTTGTGAAGATTTCTAGGAATAACGCCTGTTGTAGAAATAATAATCGGTAGAATAAATATTTTCTTCATTTTCCAAATTTTTAATCTCTTCGCCAAGCATCATATATTTAGAAATTTTTCATTGTATTTATTTTGTATATTATGTGTGTCGGGTATAGCAATATCAATTATATATGGTATTTGATTCTGTTTATCATTAAGAACGATATCTGGTCTATTGTGTTTTACAGCTCTGTTGCACAGAATTGTTTTATCAAAATAAAGTTTATATTTGTCATTTTCACAAATAATCTCAGGTTCATATTTTGAAATTTTTTTCTTTTGGGAATTAGGTCATGTTTAATTCCTAGATTGAAGTGAATAATATTAGCGACGGCATTATGTCTTTCTAAATAATCTGTTGAAGCAAGGACTGAGCAAGATGATAATATATGAAAAACTGTTTCTGAAGAACAGAAACATCTACGGCAAGAATCATCTATATTTTGTTTGATGATATATTTTCTATAATTCCTTGTGAAAACAACCTGGTCCTGGATCGCAATTGCCAAGCCTTCTGTTTCAGCAAACAATTCTCCAGATACCAACCATTTATTCGATGCAATTTCATCAATATAATCATTTTTCAATTCTTTAGGTGCTTTCCGTGTAATTCCTTCTGCATCCAACTTTCTCTTTTAAATTATCATCAAATATATCAAAATCTACCTTTGGCATTGTCAAGTTCAGAGGTGTAAGATTATAATCTGAAGCAACAACAATATCATGTAATTTAGACGTTTTCTGTTTATCATGAAAATGGGAACGTAGATGAAAAATCTGTTTACTATGAAGATTATTCAAATCAATTAATCCACGACCTCCAAGATGTCTAGGTAGTGTAACTCTCTGAACAGCTGACTTTGGGTGGTGCTTATGATCTTTACAGAGCATTTTCCTCGTTTGACATTGTAACTCATTTAGATCAGTTTTAGACCATTTAATAATTCCAAAAGAAGATGTAAGAATAGGAACAGCATAGGAGTTGATAGCTCTGAAAAGGTTTTTACTAGTTAAATAACTCTTGATGATAATTCTAAGTCTTTTGTAATATGAACTTCTAATATTTTCTTTAGTGCTGCTATGGTTAATTATCTTCTCTTGACAAAATCCAAGATATTTATATGTATCTCCTTGATGCATTGGCTCGATTTCGATATTGGAAATCTTTATATAATCAGAGGTGATCTTTCCTTTTCAATAGAAAGACTTTTACATTTTGGAAGCCCAAATTTCATATGAATATCATTGGAATAGTTGAAAGTAATGTCAAGTAGACTTTCTAAATGAGATCTGGTTCCGGCATATAATTTAATATCATCTAAATAAATTAAGTGACTTAATTTGAATTCAGTTAATAAACTCTTTATTTTGAAGCCGAAACTAGTAGCATTTAATTCATGAGATAATGGATTGAGGCAAAGACAAAACCAAAGAGCACTTAAAGAATCACCTTGAAAATGCCTCTTTTGATTGGAATTACTTCGGATTTTAACGATTGTTTTGAAATATTTAAATGAAGATTGGTTCTCAATTTTTCATTACAAATTCAAGAAAATGACGAAGTGTCTTATCAATTTTATAAATATCAAAATTTCTTGAAGCCATGAATGGGGAGAACTATCAAAAGCCTTTTGGTAATCAATGAAGGCTGTATGAATATTTCTCTTCTTAGTTTGAGCTTGATTCAAAGCAACAGAATCAATTACAAGTTGCTCTTTAGTACCAAGGTGTTTTTTCTATATCATTTTGATGTTCGGAAAGAATATTATAATTCTCCAAATGTGCATAAATTTTTTGGGTAATACATGCAGTTAGAATTTTATATATTGTTGGAAGGCAAGTAATTGGTCTATATTGAGACGGATCAATAGTATTATCACTTTTCGGTTTTAAATAAGTAATTCCTTGTGTGAAAAATAAAGGAGTAGCTGAGGGTTCTTTATTATAAATGAAAATATTCAGCCAATTTTTCATGAACGCAAGAGAATTTCTTGAACCAAAAGTTATGAATACCATCAACACCTGGAGATTTCCAATTTTTGTGTGTTTAATAACTGATGTTATATCTTCGTTTGAAAATTTTTCAAATTGCATGCATTCTATTTTAGAAAATCGAGACCTTTCATTTAAAATCCAACTTGCATTGAATTGTGTTGCCTTGGCACTGCCCAAATTGAAGACCAATAATCAGTTAAAATATCAATTTTAGGAACTCCATTTCCAGAAATATTTTCATTTGAACCTGAAATAAATTTGTGAAAATGTTTTTCATTATTTTGAATAGTTTGTTTTGGAATTTTCTATCTGAATTTATTTTATATTCACGTAGTCTAATGGAGTATACTGAAAGTTTTGTTTTAAAGTATCGATGTATTCTATCAATTGTCCATTACTTATCTCATTATTTTTATGGGTTTTATATTTGAGGAATATTTTTCCAATATGTGCCATAAGTTTTTTGATCGATTGCCTCTGGAATATTGAGTCAATCTTCCTAAATCACATCTGATAGAAGAAATTTTACCTTCTAACCTTTTTGCCATGAAGGTTTTTTCTTGATATTATAATTAGATCCAAAATTTTCTAATTTGTATCCAGAATGTTTAACTACTGTAATAGCGGCACAATATATAATCAGATGAAGTGTATAGATATTCATTACTTTAACAAGTTGCTTTGGAAGAATATTCTCATTAAGCTCGTTTATACAATCGAAAATTTTCTTTGAATAATGAATTTAAGGAAGTTTAGGTCTTAAAGTTGGGTCAATATTTTCAAATAAATTCATTTGATTGAGAAATAAATTTTCTACATCTTTGTTATCATTATTTTTAGATGAATTTTCTGATTTATTTTCGATGCTTTTCATGAATGGGACTAGGTTTTCATCTGAAACTTCAAAATTTAAATGTTCTTCTTGTTGAATGTTGTTTTTAATTAATTTTAATTCTGATTCAGATATAAAGTTTCTATTTTCAATATACCGTCTTTGATTCGCAATGCTTTGTTCTGAAATACAGCAATTGGGGAATTTTCTTTGAACATATTATATAGTTTAGACATATACCCTTTTTATTTGTTCCATTATTTGTTATTTTGTAATAACAAAACATAATGAATTCATTCATTTCATACGTCCATTTCATGCGTTTTATTTTTTATTAATTTTGTGAAGATCTGAATTAGGTGATGAAGTTATGATAAGATTAGAGGAACAAGGTGATTCTACATGATTTTGAAAACAGTCATCAAAACTTTTGTTGTTCGAAGAATAGACAGAACAAGTAGAAATGTCAGAACCCTTAGATTTACTTCGTGTATGATATGAATGTATAGTTTTTAAAATATTATTCCTACCTTCATTTAAGTTGTTTACCTTATCATCATATTCATGATCAACGAGCCCAGAAATAATTTTCTTTGCAACGTTACCTGAATCAGATGATATGAAAGTTTGAGAATCTGATGGTCCTGCATCTAAACGATCTTGAGTGCAGATTTTGAAGTTCTTCTCCAAGAAATATCTATTATATGAATCGCAAGGATATTTTGGTGGATTATATTCATCATCAGAGTCATATTCATATGAAGAATTCATTTTTTGAATTCGAAAATTTGACAGTTGTCAATAATATATTTCATAAAACGTTTTCCTGAAAAATGAATCAATAAAGGTAGGAAATTTTATATATATATATATACATATACATTTCATAAAAATATAAATCCACCACCCGGTAATTAATACCATTGCCAGGCAATGATTATAATCAAAACATATCCTGGAATAATTATATATTAGGATAACGTTAAATGTTATGAGAATATATCAATCTACCAGAATATATACATACTAAAGCATCATCAGACAATGATATCAATGTACCAACGAGTAGTGTCAGAGGCTTTCTCCCCGGAAAAATCCAGTGTACGGACCTTAGTCAAGTGACACTGAATGTTACTCATTAATAGTTTCCTTTGTGTGAAGTGGTGAACGATCGAATAGAATACTGCTCTGAATATAAATATGACAAAATTGTCAGTTAATTATATTACATTTATATAAACAAATAAATAAAATATGAAATGAGATTCTGATCAGTATAAACTAAAGAAAACCTATGACTCTACCTCATTATTTTTTGGAAAGAAACCTACGAAGAATAACTATATATATATATATATATATATATATATATATATATATATATATATATATATATATATATATATATATATATATATATATATATATATATATATATATATCCTTATTTATTTATCATACATCATACATTTAGAAATTTTTTCATTGTATTTATATATATAATTATATATATATATATATATATATATATATATATATATATATATATATATATATATATATATATATATATATATATATATATTATATTGCTATACCTACATACATAATATATAAAATAAATACAATGAAAAAATTTCTAAATGTATGATGCTTTAACGAAAGAGATTGAAAAAATGTTGAAAATGAAAAAATGTTTATTGTATCGATTATTTCTACAACAGGTGTTATTCTAGAAATCTTCACAAAGTAATGAGATTTCGGATCTGAAAAAAATTCGTTCGAACAGTTACAGAAGATAACAGTCATCAACTGTAGTTGTTCTTCGTAGGTTTCTTTCCGAAATAAATAATGAAGTAGAGTCATGGGTTGTCTCTTTAGTTTATACTGCTCAGAAAATAAATTTAATATTTTATTTATTTGTATATATAAATGTAATATAATTAGCTGACAATTTTGTCATATTTATATTCAGAGCAGTATTCTATTTGATCGTTCATCACTTCAACCAATTTAACCATGAATGAGTAACATTCAGGTCCGTACACTGGATTTTTCGGGGAGAAAGCCTCTGGCACTACTCGTTGGTACATTGATGTCATCCTCTGATGATGCTCTGGTTTGTATATATTCTGGTAGATTGGTATGTTCTCATAACATTTAACGTTATCCTAATATATAATTATTCCAGGATATGTTTTGATTATAATCATTGCTTGGCAATGGTATTAATTACAGGGTGGTGGATTCATATTTTTTCAGGAAATCATTTTATTGCATGCAGAGATATATTAGCAACTCGTCGGGATTAAATCCCTTTTTTTTATATATAACCTCAAAACACGACGTTTCGTGTCAATTTCTTTGTTTAGAGTGTCTGATAGTTCTTATGTTGGTATGCTTTACATGTTTTCCGTTCCGTTTCATTACTTGTTGTTTCTTTTGCTCGGCGTGTCTTTATGTATTTCCTTTTTGGGAGTTGATCGAAATGGCAGTGGATACAGTGACTTTTCACTAGGTGTCAAACTTTGTTCTGGCAGTTGGCTGCAATAATTTTAGATAGATGTTGAACTTTTCGAATTGACGTACTAGTTTCAGGCTTCATCAGGAGTAGTTTTAAGAAATCTACTCCATCTTGGTGCATGTTGTTTACAGAGGAAGAATCTGTATTTATCACAGATTCAAAGTTGTTACCGATGCCTATTAAATATGTTGAGGCTATTCTATACCAAAAATATTTGAATAAATAGAAGAAATAGCCCTTACCTTGTACCTGGACAACCATTTTTGGTTCGCTACCGTGTAACAGTTGGGTTTGTTGAGTATATGAGCTAAATCGAATAGAGTAATGTTCAGCATGACATGGCTTCTCTTGGACAAATCACACTCCTTCTTGAAAACGATTTATGATTTAAGAGTGACGTCTAGAGGTTGCCATCTTGTCGAGGTGTGAGATGGAATGGACAACAGAACAATATGATTTTCTCTGCAAGATATATAAATTACGTTGGATGCATGACTGTAGTAGTTATCTACTGTGAGCAGAACCGGCTCATAGGCCAAGGATTCACAAAAAAAAATTTTAGAAGAGTTAGTTTTAACCCTTTTCATAACTGGTAATGAAGCTACTCCTGCCTGACCCTTTTCAGCGAGAACTGTACCAGGGTCTTGAACGGTGGTAACACATACATCATCCACATTGTATCCTTTCGATATAGTAAAATGATATTTCTCCATAATATAATTTTGCAAGAGCACAATGCCCACTCTGTAGAATTCAGGTTGGCTACAGTTGACGGCTGGATATTGAAAAACCATACAATAAATCTTCACCTTCTAGATCTCTCTCCCTGAAGTTGTACTATATGTTTTCTCAGCATAAAGATAGAATACACCACAAATTTGCAGTATACTCCTACCAAATAAACATTATCCAAAAGTTTCTTACTTTCTGCCGTACTTTTTGCTATGTGAAACTTGAATTTCTTCATAACAAAGGCCCGGAAATTGGACTGATTTTTCTTATCCAATAGTGAAAGCTTCTGAACGAATTCCTCTTCTATCTATCACCCTTTGGTTACGGATCTTTACTTATGCCCCAGCTTTAAAATAAAGAAATGTGGTCATTCGTTTATATGGTAGAATATCGATCACGAAAAACATGTGAATATTACAATTAGATCAACAAATACATTGACTGCAATATTATATGAGTAATAGTCCACTGTTAAAATGATAATGATCTGTATAAATATATTCAACGTACATTTCAACTAATTTCAATTTGATTATATTGAAACACGTCCCAACCATTACACCACTATCAAAATCCATGCTCTCAAATGCAAATTTGGGCGCTTGGTTATAAAATTTACCCGGATGTACATTCTATCAAAAATACCAGGAATTGGTCAATGGAACACAAAATATTTATTTTTCACCCAAATTTATTGTATTGCTTTCAAAGTAGGTCCCTTCTAAAATAATACATTTACGCCTACGGAAAAAGCAATCATCAATACATTTTTCAAACTCTTTTCGGAAATCGAAATCAGTTCTCGCGGCGAATTCTTTTTTATGTCTTCTATAGATTCAAAATGGTACCTCGAAGTGGTAATTTGAGTTTCGGAAAAAGAAAAAGGTGGACTAGGGCCATGTCATGTGAATACGGTGGTTGTTCGATAATATTTGTTGAGTTTTTGGTCAGAAATTCATTCACAATGACGGTCTTGTTAGATGATGCATTGTCATGGAGCGAAATACATGAGTTTTATTTCCATAAATCTGGCTCTCTCGACATACTTGCTCTATCAAGAAAGTTGAGTTGATAATTACTCCAAGGTCGCGATGGCAATTTGTGTCTTTGAGGCGTTGATTATTAATGAAGTATTGCACTTTTGAATTGTTCCTACCAAGATGGAGCACGATACACTTAAAAGTATTAAGCGGCAATAACGATTTATTACTCCGAGCGAACACGCGGTCGAGATCAGCCTGAATAATACTGGACTGACTACTTTTGCCGTAAATTCTAGTGTCATCCTCATACATAGAAAGTCTCAACCCAACGGAGTATTTTAAGTCTGATGTATGCACGTTAAACAGTAGAGGTCCAAGAACGGACCCCTGCGGCACACCATTTAGAGTTTTCTTACTCACGCTCAACGAGCTATTTATTTTAATGTGGAAGTGTCCATCACTAAGGAATGCTGATATTCAAACGTGCAGGTCCCCCAACACCGAAACGACTCAATTCATGCAGCAATCCATTCTTTGGAACCCTCTCAAAAGCCCTGCTGAAGTCGAGGTAGACTATATCCATTGGGTGCCCTTCATCTGGAAATTCAGTCCAATCAATACAATGAAGTAAATTTGTAACGAGTGACTTCCCTCTCGTAAAACCATGTTGTACGGATGGTATAATACTATTTATAGTAAAGAAGTCGATCAGTGCATCAGCAATCGTAGACTCAATAACTATAGCTGCAATGGGTGTTAAACTAATTGGACGGTAGTTTTCGGCATCAAACTTGTCCCCACTTTTATAAATTGGCCTTACAGCTGCAGTTTTCCATATGTTCGGGAGAGTTGATTTTGACAAAGATTGCTGCATGAGTTTAGCAAGTGGCGTGGTAATGTTAGAAGCGCACTTTGTAGGAGAAAAAGCTGAAATTTTGTCAAGTTCTAGAGGTTTTGATATGTCGAGTCCACTAAGCTTTTTCAAAACTGAATTTTTAGTGAAAGTTATATCGTGAATTAAATGCACCTTTCTAGGGAATAGATCTACTTGTGGAGGCTGGATATTTGGTTTATCTGTATACGACTCGTAAAAAACATAAGCAAACTTATTGGCGACCTCATCACGGCGTTCGAGACGACACCATCGGTTTTGAAAATTTGAGAATTTTGGAAATGGCTGCTCAGAAGCGATTTAACATACTTGAAAATTTATTTAGGATTCCTACTATGAACAATGTCGGACTCGTAGGTATTCTTTCTATTTCTTATTTGCATTCTCAATTCATAGGAGAGACGTCTGTGGTCATTAGAGTCTATGTAGGATCTGTATCTCTGCCATAAGTTCTTCTTTCGCTTTATTTGCTTTTGAATTCCACTTGTGATCCAAGGCTTCAATGGATATCGAATAGTAGGAATATTCCGGCTGTGACTATTTACTAGTTTAGTATTTTCGTTCGAAAACTTCTGCCAATTATCCTCCACATCAATTACATTCGGAAGTTCATCCCAACTCATTCATTGCAGGTCATCATAGTTAATCACTCGTCGATAGATGGTTTCTTTTGAAGTATTGGCTCATATAATATCTGAATCTTGAATTTTATTACAACATGGTCCGATATACCAATTGGGGGTAAGTATTCGATACCTGAAACCAAGTTCTGATCACATGTGACAAGAAGATCCAAAGTACGTGGAACCTACCCAACTCCAAAGTGTGTGGGCTTTGTAATAACCTGATGTAGGTGTGTTTCATCGACATATTGGTGTATGTGCTGTATTAGTTTTCAAGTCTACATCCGGATTATTGAAATCGCCCATAATAATAAGATCTAAATAATCAGATGAGAGTTGAGAGAGTGGGTTGGTCATTGACAAATCGTCGTTAGATGAGATATTGCCATGACGATAGATGCAGCATATAGTCAACTCAAAAATACTATTTTTCAAGTTAATGCAAAGATTTTCCGAACCTGGAGAGTTTATATCAAAAGTTCTCGCAGTGAAATTAAAAGATGGACACAGACTCCTTCCCCAGTTCTTTTCAACCTGCTGTTTCTCAGAATTGAATAACTATTAATTGGAATTAAGCTATCAGGAATATTCAAGTGTAACCAAGATTCAGTAACCATAAAAAAAGCGGTTTTGTCATTTTCCATAAATGGAACAAAATCATTAAATTTTGCCCATAGAGAGGTTAAGTTTGTGTAGCCAAAGAACCAGTCGAAGTGAGTGCGATCGGTTTTTTTGTTGAAGTGCCAACAATCTGCGGAATAACTTTTATGTATTTAATAGTAAGCCCTACTTCTCCGTTATCAAGTATACGCTTCAGTTCAGTTCTGAGCTTGTTCATAAAGTCCATCTGCTTGGGTGTTTTGTCATCTTTCACCCCACATGTTTCTTTTTGTGTTTAGGACTTTTTCATTAATTGGGTTTGAAAAATTTTCAATTTATTTCAAATGAAATATCTCAAAAAGGATCGATTCTAACAATCCTTCAAAATTTCCAAAATCTCTGAGGTAATATTCCAAATATGGGTGATTCCATATAAATTTGGTTGTATATATATATATGTATGTATATGTATGTATATATATATATATATATATATATATATATATATATATATATATATATATATATATATATATATATATATATATATATATATATATATATATATATATATATATATATATATATATATATATATATATATATATATATATATATATATATATATATATATATATATATTTGAAAATTTTCAACGGAAGATATAACATCAGTTATTAAACACATAAAAATTGGAAATCTCAAGGTGTTGATGGTATTCATAACTTTTGGTTCAAGAAATTCTCTTGCGTTCATGAAAAATTGGCTGAATATTTTGCATTTATAATAAAGAACCCTCAGCTACTCCTCAATTTTTCACGCAAGGAACTACTTATTTAAAACCGAAAAGTGATAATACTATGGATCCGTCTCAATATAGACCAATTACTTGCCTTCCAACAATATATAAAATTCTAACTGCATGTATTACCCAAAAATTTATGCACATTTGGAGAATTATAATGTTCTTTCCGAACAATGAAAAGGATGTAGAAAAAAACACCTTGGTACTAAAGAGCAACTTGTAATTGATTCTGTTGCTTTGAATCAAGCTCAAACTAAGAAGAGAAATATTCATTACAGCCTTCATTGATTACCAAAAGGCTTTTGATAGTTCTCCCCATTCATGGCTTCAAGAAATTCTGAAATTTATAAAATTGATAAGACACTTCGTCTTTTTCTTGAATTTGTAATGAAAAATTGGAGAACCAATCTTCATTCAAATATTTCAAAACTATCGTTAAAATCCGAAGTAATTCCAATCAAAACAGGCATTTTTCAAGGTGATTCTTTAAGTGCTCTTTGGTTTTGTCTTTGCCTTAATCCATTATCTCATGAATGAAATGCTACTAGTTTCGGCTTCAAGATAAAGAGTCTAGCAACTGAATTCAAATTAAGTCACTTAATTTATTTAGATGATATTAAATTATATGCCGGAACCAGATCACATTTAAAAAGTCTACTTGAGATTACTTTCAACTATTCAATGATATTCATATGAAATTTGGGCTTCCAAAAGTAAAAATCTTTCTATTGAAAAGGAAAGATCCTCTGATTATATAAAGATTTCCAATATAGAAATCGAGCCAATGCATCAAGGAGACACATATAAATATCTTGGATTTTGTCAAGAGAAGACAATTAACCATAGCTGCACTGAAGAAAATATTAGAAGTTCATATTACAAAAGACTTAGAATTATCATCAAGAGTCATTTAACTAGTAAAACCTTTTCAGAGCTATCAACTCCTATGCAGTTCCTATTCTTACATCTTCTTTTGGAATTATTAAATGGTCTAATACTGATCTAAATGAATTACAATGTCAAACGAGGAAAATGCTCTGTAAATATCATAAGCACCACCCAAAAACAGCTCTTCAGAGAGTTACACTACCTAGACAGCTTGGAGGTCGTGGATTAACTGATTTGAATAATCTTCATAGTAAACAGATTCTTCATCTACGTTCCCATTTTCATGATAAACAGAGAACGTCTAAATTACATGATATTGTGGTTGCTTCAGATTATAATCTTACACCTTCTGAATTTGACAATGCAAAAGGTAGTTTTCGATATATTTGATGATAATTCTAAAAAGGAAAGTTGGATGCAGAAGGAATTACACGGAAAGCACCCTAAAGAATTGAAAAATGATTATATCGATGAAATCGCATCGAATAAATGGTTAGTATCTGGAGAATTGTTTGCTGAAACAGAAGGCTTGCAATTGCGATCCAGGATCAGGTTGTTTTCACGAGGAATTATAGAAAACACATCATCAAACAAAATATAGGGGATTCTTGCCGTAGATGTTTCTGTTCTTCAGAAACAGTTTTCATATATTATCATCTTGCTCCGTCCTTGCTTCAACAGATTAATTAGAAAGACATAATGCCGTCGCTAATATTATTCATTTTAATCTAGGAATTGAACATGACCTAATTCCCAAAAGAAAAAATTCACAAATATGAACCTGAGATTATTTGTGAAAATGACAAATATAAATTTTATTTTGATAAAACAATTCTTTGCAACAGCGCTGTAAAACAAAATAGACCAAATATCATTCTTAATGATAAACAAAATCAAATAACATATATAATTCATATTGCTATACCCGACACACATAATATACAAAATAAATACAATGAAAACTCCTGAATATATGATGCTTATGACGAGATTGAAAAAATGTGGAAAATGAAGAAATTATTTATTCTACCGATTATTATTTCCACAACAGGTGTTATTCCTAGAAATCTTCACAAAAGTATTGAGATTTTGGGTCTGAAGAAAAATTTGTTTGAACAGTTACAAAAGATAACAGTCATCAAATCTTGTAATATTCTTCGTAGGTTTCTTTCCGAAAATAATAATGAGGTAGAGTCATAGGTTTTCTCTTTAGTTTATACTGCTCAGAATCTCATTTCATATTTTATTTATCTGTTCATATAAATGTAATATAATTAACTGACAATTTTGTCATATTTATATTCAGAACAGTTCTCTATTCGATCGTTCACCACTTCACACGAAGGAAACTATTAATGAGTAACATTCAGTGTTACTTGACTTAGGTCCGTACACTGGATTTTTCCGGGGAGAAAGCCTCTGACACTACTCGTTGGTACATTGATATCATTGTCTGATGATGCTATAGTATGTATATATTCTGGTAGATTGATATATTCTCATAACATTTAACGTTATCGTAATATATAATTATTCCAGGATATGTTTTGATTATAATCATTGCCTGGCAATGGTATTAATTACCAGGTGGTGGATTTATATTTTTCATGAAATCAGTTTGATTGCATGAACAGATATATGGGCAACTCGTCGGGTGTAACACTCTGTATATATATATATATATATATATATATATATATATATATATATATATATATATATATATATATATATATATATATATATATATATATATATATATATATATATATATATATATATATATATATATACAGGGACCGTCCGTTAAAAATTTTTAATTTCCAATTAAAATAACAAGCTGAAATTTTATGCGCGGCTATAACTAGCGATTTCCAATTGAAGTGAAATATTTTCGAAGTGATGCCATTTCCGGTTTTACCGGAAGTGGGTCACCACTTTGTTATTTGAAATAGCAATCTATCTTTTTTATTATACATCTAGAACCGACATTTAAGCAAGGCATAAGTTGTTGGCACTTACCTGTCGAAACTTTTGACAGATTTAATTTTTTTTGTTATAAACTTGATTTTTGAGGAGCATTTAAAGAAATTGTAGCTCGTAGGTTTTTCGCACTACAGACACAATTTTAGCTTGGGTGGATAGAAGAAGCATCAAGGAATTTTTTAAGCAGTCTACACATATCAAATGTTTATTGCGTTGTTTTGTATGATATTTTCAATTTGGCTATTGTCAAACAGCAATAACTTAAGTTTTTCAAACGGTACGTGCCAATTTTTATATCGCCATCAGATGAAGCGTCAAATTTCAGATGGAATTGTAACAGCATGTATTGTACCCATCTCTTATAGTTCCGAAACAATTTGGAAATATATTGAATTTTGATGATTTTGCAAGAACTAACAGAGAATGCTTTGAAATATTTGAATCAAGTAGCTGAACTGGCTACGCTCACCTGACAGGTGCCTAAAATTAATGTACTTGTCACTTCGTTTATTCGAATTAGATATTTCAACAAGAATTGTTGGTAAATTGAAGTGTACAATTTTGAAAAACAACAGATTGATAATTAAATGGCTGATTATTCAAACGAGGATATGTTTAATCTATTTTTAATTCATGGCGAATGTCAAAAAGTGGTGAATAGAACTTGCAGGCAATTCAATAACCAATTTCCGAATTTGGCGCCTATGAGTAAAACAAAATTTCGAAGGATTAGAAGCAATTTTCTGCAATTTGGAGGAAGAAAATACAAAAAAACTAGAAGAAAACCAATTTTCGAGGACGATGACAATCAAATTAATACGCTAGCGTATTTTCGTGCCAATCCACATGTTTCCATTAAGTCAGCATCAATGGATATTGGGTTGAGTTATACTTTCATTCAAAGGTTCCTTAAGAAACATAACATGCACCCGTATTCTTTTATCAGACTACAAAATATGAAAACAACTGACCTTCCTAAGCGGCTAAATTTCTGTGAAAATTTATTACATCGGCTTCAAGAAGATGAGACAATTCTGCAAAAAATTATATGGTCAGATGAAGCCAAAATCAATGAAAGTGGAATAACCAGCAGGAGAAATCGACATTTTTGGGCCACAGAAAATCTACATTACATTGAGGTTATTGATTTCCAAAGTAAATTCAGCGTGAACGTTTTCACAATTTTGATGAATGATTTGTTGGCTTATCACATTTATGAGGAAAATCTTAATGGACAAAGATACCTGGAAATGTTGAGAGGAACATTAGCAAATTTTTTAGATGGATTAGCCCTTAACATTCTGAGGGATTACTATTACCAAATGGATGGTGCACCAACACATAAATCACGAGCTGTAGATTGGCAGTAAACAAAAATGTTCGAGGATAGACGGTGGGGTAATCATGGACGAAATTCATGGCCTACGTCTTCTCCGGACCTGACGCCCCTTGATTTCAATTTATAGGACAAAATCAAGAGTGAAGTGTATCTTATTCCTGTAAGAAGTAAAGAGGAGTTACTTGAGCGCATTCATAATGCTTTTCGTAATATTGATCCTGAGGAAACTAGAAGGGCAACACATCATGTTCGTATACGAGCTGTCAAGTGTATCGAGCAAAATGGGGCCCATATTGACCATTTTCCCAGATTGTAAATTAGTTTTCTCTTATGATATTCGCTATCATTTATTCGTATTAATGTAATAATCTTCGAAGATTGGTTTTCGCTCAGTTCGCTTAGTTGCCTGCAATTTCTACCCACTACTTTCGACATTCTAAAATGAATTTAAAAAAATATATATATATATATATATATATATATATATATATATATATATATATATATATATATATATATATATATATATATATATATATATATATATATATATATATATATATATATATATATATATATATATATATATATATATATATATATATATATATATAAAGAGGCTTTTACCCGACGAGTTGCCCATATATCTGTTCATGCAATCAAACTGATTTCATGAAAAATATAAATCCACCACCCGGTAATTAATAATATAATAATTATAATCAAAACATATCCTTGAATAATTATATATTAGGATAACGTTAAATGTTATGAGAATATATCAATCTACCAGAATATATACAAACTACAGCATCATCAGACAATGATATCAATGTACCAACGAGTAGTGTCAGAGGCTTTCTCCCCGGATAAATCCAGTATACGGACCTTAGTCAAGTAACACTGAATGTTACTCATTAATAGTTTCCTTTGTGTGAAGTGGTGAACGATCGAACACAATACTGCTCTGAATATAAATATGACAAATTTGTCAGTTAATTACAGTAAAACCTCTGCTTACGGACACCTCCGAAATGCGGACACCTCTGAATATCGGACAGTTTTAGAATCCCAACATGTCAAAACGAATATTTCATGCCATTCATACCTCTCAAAAGCGGACACCTCCCTAAAACGGACCCGGACATCTGATAGATTCAAATTTGCTCATAAACCAGTAAATTCACCTCTCTCTATCGGACATACGACCTTCTCAACGCTATTCATATTGAAATAATTGTCAACACTAGGATAACGGGATTTACGATGGTTAGTGGAACTGAGGATAATAAAATGGTCATTTTAGTTCTGTGTAGGTAGGTACCTTTTATATTTTATAGGTACCTATAGAAATAAAACGAGAATATTTGGAAACAAGAAATGCTCGGTTTTTCCTTATCACCAAAATTAAGATCCTAACCACCTGGAGGACCTTGATTTCCATTCAGTTTAAAATTGTAGGTTCTTGCAATATCATGGCTTCACAAAAGAGAAAACGTTTGTCTATTAAAGAGAAGATAGATATTATTGATGAGAGTGAAAAAGTGGATTGAGTGTTCGGAAGCTGAGTGAAAAATTTGGCGTCGGAAAAACGCAGATAGGGGATATAGTGAAGAATGCTAGTGAAATAAAAAGTTGTTCCAGACAAGTGGAAATCTTCAACAGAAGAGGGCGTTCCCAAAACTGATGGCCTTGCAATTGATCAAGTCGTATTTAACTGGTTCTGTAAGGTTCGCAACAAAATATTCCTATTTCTGGTCCCTTAATCCAGGAGAAAGCACTGAAGCCGCCAAAATTTGCAGCTGAATGACTTCAAAGCTTCTAACGGCTGGTTAGAAAAATTTTGTCAGAGACATAAAATTACTTTCAAAGCTATATGGGGAATCTGCGCATGTTAACTTGCAGGATGTTTCTGAATGGAAGCAGAAGTTGAAGTTGATACTTCAGGACTATTCACCTAAGGATATTTACAATGCTGATGAGACAGGTCTTTTTTCCGCGCTCTACCTGCAAAAACTTTTGCATTAAAAATGATAAGTGCTCTGGAGGAAAGGCAGCCAAGGAGAGACTGACTGTTCTTTTATGTTCGAATATGGAAGGTCAAAAGAAGAGCCATTAGTTATTGGTAAAAGTAAGAATCCAAGATGTTTTAAGGGGCCCATGTCGATAAATTGCCTCTAGAATGGGTCTCTAATAAAAAAGCGTGGATGGCAATGGAGATCATGTCCTTTTGGTTGAGGAAATTCGATGATAAAATGAAAAGGGAAAAGCGGAAAGTCGTTCTCTTTTAGATAACGCAACATCGCACTCAAGTATTCCACTAGACAATGAAAATAATTTTCTACCGCCGAATACAACGTCATATTGCCAGCCAATGGACCAAGGAATAATTCAAAATTTCAAAGTAATTTATAGGAGCCTGCTCGTGAAAAGACTTCTATCGATTATGGATACAGAAGAGTCATTAGAAAAGTGGAGAAAAGCATAACTCTAACGAATGCACTCATATGGATTGCTGCTGCGTGGAGAAAACTATCACCGGAAGTAGTGAAAACTGTTTTGCCAAAGCCGGCTTCCATAAAAGTGACAGTGCGGTACGCGATTCCGACATAGATCATGAAGATAACATCCCACTATCGCTTCTGTTCCCAAATATCGGAGAGACTTTTGCCGACTTGGAAGTGTATTCTTCAATTGATGACAATGTGTTGACAGAAAACAATGACGTTTCTATTGAGAGCTGTTGTCTCGAAGTGACTAATGAGAACATTGATTTAGATAGTGAAGATGAAGAATCATTAGTGACCACTATCTCTAGTTTGCCTGAGGTATGTGAAAATTGAGAGATATAGAAAACTTTTTATTATAAACCATCCACATCTAACCAAAAATATTTCTCAACTCTTTAGACTGTGAGTCTGAAATTTTCAAGAAAAATTGAAGACAGCAAAACAAACCACTATCCAAGATTATTTCAAACAATAAAATATAGTATAAATTTGTTGGTCTCAGTATTTTTTATTCATCTGTCCCTATCACGAACCTCCAAATAACGGACACCCCCCAATAGCGGACAACTTTTTGATCCCCGTGGTGTCCGTTATTCGGAGGTTTTACTGTATATTACATTTATATAAACAAATAAATAAAATATGAAATGAGATTCTGAGCAGTATAAACTAAGGAGAAAACCTATGACTCTACCTCATTATATTTTCGGAATGAAACCTACGAAGAATATTACAAGATTTGATGACTGTTATCATCTGTAACTGTTCAAACAAATTTTCTTCAGACCCAAAATCTCAACACTTTTGTGAAGATTTCTAGAATAACACCTGTAATGGAAATAAAAATAATATAAATATAATAATAATATATATATATATATATATATATATATATATATATACCGCTGTCATTTTGCACTTTTGTCCAACCCATATCATCTGTTCGATGGTTGCAAAACATACAGGAACTTTTTAGGTCATGATATTTTTGCTCTCATCATGATCCATGGCCACTGGTCGTTTTGAAATAATCGTTTACATCAATTAGATTCACTGTTGAATTCCATATCTTTGTCCTCCTCTAAATACCTCAAAATTGTATCCGCTCCTGAGTAAATAATTATTTTGGATGAGAATGCTTGCTCTTCCGGAACAAGGTCAGAACACTTCAATTCGAAATAGGCTGATGAACATAACTCTGAATTCTTACAAGATGGTTAAGTTTCTTTTCGATATCGAATGTTCGGGCTTCTTATTTCGTTTTGTGAAAATTTGAACATTCTTTGCTGAAAATTTAAGTTTTGGGATTTCCTACTAACTAACCGGTCAGCATCTATTTATTCTATTGGGATACATTTGAATCAAATTATTCTTCCATATCAATAATGCGTGTGGGGGAGCCTCTTAATTCATGAATATCATTTTTCCTCTATCTGCACAAAGCATGCCATGAAGAATGTGACCTGGAGGGATTCGACAAAAGTCAAGCAACCAAGAAGTTATCAATAAAACATTGATGAGAAAAGTTTTCATGATAGCTGCGCTCATTCGATATTGTTGGGACAGTTTCTGGATTCCGACCGCGTGAACCCTGCTTTGTCTGTGAACAAAAATATTTCCACAAAATTCGTCATTTCTTGCCCATATTTGTAGTTGCTGGTTGTTGGAAGATTCTCGACTTCCATCAAAATTATTTCTTTGTTGCCTACTAGAGTATGAATTGAAGGACTACCAGCAAATTGATGTATTACATGAATAACACGTGCCGAAATACAACGAAAGTTTGAACGGAAGGTTTCCAAACTATTATTGGCAGAACTAAATTTCAATTGGGGTAACTCTTCATTGCGTTAGTAATATATATGTGACTGAGTAAAGGAGCCTTTATTGGAAAATTATCTGCAAAAATGTATTCTTCACAGTAGCACAGTCTTAAATCCGCCACATGGATTTTATTATATTTTTTTATGGAATAACGGATATTACTAAATTTCATAAGTAATGCATTACATTACATTTGCCAACAATGAAATATGCTTTTGAGGAAGCTGCAGATTACATGGGGATCCGCATTACCTTTCTGTAGAGGAAACAGTTTCTTCATCATTTGATTTTCATGTTTTTGATGAAAAATTATTTTCCATACAAAGGGTTTTTTGAATTCTCACAACATAAATTGGACACACTGTATATCTTCAATCGCAAAAAGCTGAATACATCTATTAAAGAAAAATAAATTTTAGTTTCGGCCAAAATATGAGGAGTGTTCTGTTCCAAACTGAGTATTTCAGTCATTCATTCTGATTTACATCGACATTTTACTCGAGATTCGCTGTGATTTTAAAATATTTCAAACAGACTGAGGTTTGAAATTGAACACTAGTTTCAAGAGATTCCGAATAAACAAGGGGCATACCAAACTAAGATCTTCAACAATATTAGGAAGTCCCTATATTTTCAATTTTACTAAAGAGATCTTCTGAAGTGGTAAGTGGAAACATATGTATTTTGGCTGCAAATTGGAGCTAGATCTTCCGAAAACTGCGAGAGCTAACTAGAAAAAAATGAAAACAGAACAAAACTCCAACACTGTTTTTCGTGAACGAATTGCTACCAGGATGGGTTCACACACACGAAGAAAAATGTCGATGGTTAACACAAATTCTCATTGGAAACGTAAATGTAAGCTTGAATAGAACACGTGGTTCTCTGGTAGATAACAGCGGTTTGGCAATACGCGGACGGCATGGGCTGTCAGTAGAGTCGACTCGTGGCAATGCGTATTGCAAACGACCTACAGAGACGAAGTGAGTAAAGAGAAATGGTCTTGACGTACCTCATTTTCACAGAGAAAAAGAGTAAACACGGTTTGATCGTTTTATTATCATTATTCTAACTTTCCGAAGTAGGAATTTTTGGACATCCGTAACACTCTGTATAGTTTTCAAATATTATTGATTTTCTTAGATATTGTAAAGTAGCGTACGACACTGATGATATCAGTTACTACTACTACTTCAATGCCTACTAGAATTTTTAATAACGATTTCCAAAAGAAGTATCGGCATTCAACCTTCAGATATTAACTGGTATCATCCTCAAACAAAATCCTTTCTATTTCTATTTCTAACAAAGTCAAACAACCGTACATTCCGAAAATGCATCATGCAAGTTACTACCTCAAAATCAATTTTTTCATCCATATTTATTTTGAAATATTTTCAGATAAGTTCGTTGAAATGGTAGGTCACCTAAGAACATAAAACATTTTTCTGTCGTATCGAATTTATCTAGTCCAGATTAATCATTTCTGAGCGAATTCCCAGCCTCAGTAATGACAGCTACGTCCAGCTGTTCGGATTCTGTAAGTCTTTGTTTTAAACCACTTCGCACAGCACCAACTTTTTATACCCCCTAAAATGTTATCCCTCACATTTATCCAACATAAAAATGAGAGAATCAGGATATAAATTTCTACCCATATACAGGGTGATTCTTCAGTGGCGCGGTGCTCTGTAGCTCGTACACTCTTGAAAATTTCTTTTTTTTCCGAACGGTATTGTATTAAGAAAGTAAAAATCTACTTCAGCAATTCATATTGAAATAAACAGGGGTCCCAATTTTCTATAAAAATCTTGGGAGTTGTTTTCAGTTTGAAGACCACTTTTTGTTGAAGATTCAAAAGCATCCGAAACTCTGCTATAATATCTTCAAGTTATAAGTTGATTTGATGAATAGTTTCGTCACAATTTTTTCCGTAAAATCCATAAAATAGGCTCTCACATCATCACATGCTTCTTCGGCCAGAGAGGATGAATACTTTTTTCCTTTCGTTCTCTTATTGGCCAAGGAAAGCTTCATTGATGAATTGAAATAGATTATCCTCATTTTATACAGGAGTGACTCAAAAATCATTGAATATAATAATTTCAAAAATATCATATCTTAATTTCTTCCAATGGAACATCCTGTATTTTATTATTCATTTCAACGCATAATATATTGTGCTATATTTTTGCAGAAATGGCCTTATCGTCATCTTCGATCATTTTCGAAATATTCGATTATTTGCTAAAATTTTGATGAAAATTCTACAAATTTTTTTTCTGTAATGATTCAAGTAGTAAAAATGATATCTAAACAAGATTATTCTTTTAACGAATGATGAAATCAAGATGATTAAAACGTAAATCAAGGTATGTGTTAACCTTTTTTTTATTTGTGCCTTCTGTCCGGACATATCATATTCTGCATTTTACATGGTGAACTTATCAGTGTTTCGTTATTAAATATTGTAAAATGGGGTTCGAACCATATTTTCTCAATTGACTGCCATGAAGTTCTCCAAAGAAGAAATGGTTGACATGATTTTTATTCTGGGTGAGTGTGATAGAAATTCCTTGTTGGCAAGTAGAGTTTATGCACAAAGGTTTTCTGATAAGAGGCATCCTGACGCAAGATGCTTTGAAGAACTTCTAATTAGATTTACCAAAACGGGTAATATCGCTTACAAAATCATGAAAACTAAAAACTGCTACAGCTGAAGACAACCAGTTATCAGTTCTGTTGACAGTGACATAGAATCCATTTAAAAGCCAAACAGAGATTTCTCCGTTGAATGATATAAGTCAAACTTCCGTCTAGAGAATTTTGAAAGTGAATAAATTTCAGGCATATCATGTACATCTGCATCAGGAACTGAACAATTAAGACTATGAAAATCGAATCAATTTTTGCAACTGGGCAAAGTAGCGGAAAATCCTAATATGTTTAGCAGAGTTCTTTTCTCGAATGAGGCAACTTTCCACAACAATGGGCTTCTTAACAGGTACACTCTCTTTATCAGCAAAGGAAAATGCAAACCTCATGAGACAAATAGATCACTAGCATCGTTGGTCCTTGAATGTATGGGCCGCTATAGTGGATGGATATCTAATTGGTCGCACTTTTTTCGACCGGCACCTTAATAGTGAAATATATTTAGATTTTCTGCAAAATCATCTACCAATGTTACTTGCCGATGTACCTTAAGCATATAAGTCAAGATTTGTGGTTTCAACAGGATGAAGCACCGGCACATAACTCACATCAGGTTAGAGAGCATTTGAAACATGTATTTCCAAACAAATGGATAGGACGTGGTGGTCCCGTTAGATGGCCAGCTAGGTCTCTGGACCTTACAAGTCTAGATTCTTCCTTGTGGGGTTGTATTAGGGGCATCGTTTACCAGATTCCTTCTACAAAACAGTTGGATATGAGACAGAGAATAGTCGACGCCTTTCAGTCAGTTAATCCGCAAATGTTCTCGAGGGTTCAACGGATTGAGTTGTTTCTACAAAGAAAGGCAACATTTCGAACATTTATGAAATAGTTCAATACCTTGTAGATCATCTCACCAAAAACCAATCTATTACGTATTTCATACACGACTACCTTAAAATATCTCCATTCATCTGATCAAGTATAATGATATGTACTGATAAACTCTTCGTTCGCAGTCTCTGATTTTATTATTTCAATTTATTTTTTTATTTTGAAAATGGTCGAAGATAAAGGTAGGGTTACTTCTGGAAAATATGGCACAATATTTTATGCGTTGACATGAATAATAAAATACAGGATGTTCCATTTGAAAAAATCAAGATATGATATTTTCGAAATTACAATATTCAATAATTGTTTTGAGTCACTCCTGTATAAAATGTGGATAATCTATTTCAGTTCATCAATAAAGCTATCGATGAGCAGAAAACACGAAAGGAAAAAGTATTCATCCTCTCTAGCCAAAGGAACGTGCATTGATGTGAGAGCCTATTTTCATGAAATTTTACGGAAAAAAAATATTGTGACGAAACTACTTACCAAAAACTTATAACTCAAAGACATTATAGCCGAGTTAAGGACGCTCTTGAATCTTCAACTAAAAAGTGTTCTTCAATTTGAAAACCTCCCAAGAATTTTTTTATAGAAAACTAGGACACCCTGTTTACTTAAAAATAAATTGCTAATGTAGATTTTTACT
>JABFTP020000075.1:0-90561 GCA_013387265.2 Cryptolaemus montrouzieri | reverse complement strand
TATAACCTCTACTTGAATTTCTGGAATAGTACCCGCATATTTTCAGTTTTTTGTTCGCCGACCACGCAATTTCAAGTAACTTCTGCGAAAAGAACAACATTCATAACGCTGTATTTAAACATTCTAGGAAAATTTTGGAAGAGAACACTCTCAATAGGTCAATGTTCTTCGCAAAAGGAACAACTCTTTGAGTTTGTAATATATTTTTTCAGTTCTAGAAATCGTTGTAATCATGTTTTCAGTTCGAGTAATTCTGTGGCTAGAGAGCATTGAAAATCATAGAGTAACCTTCATGGATTTATAAATTCCATTGCAGGAGGAGTCATTTTAACTAGAATGAAATGAAAGGATACCATTTATTTGTTATCTCTATGGTGTTGTCATTTTTAATCATGAACAGAGCTTTGGTTTATGTCGTTGTCAACAATTAAACTTGTAGTTGATGTAGATATTTGTTCCCTCACGTTGCTTTATGTACATCCACCATTAACCTTTAAGCAGTGACATGGAGTCCCACAGGCGTCGCGCATTTTACAAATTCTTAGAATGAACCACTTCCCTCCGGTTGCCGCGACCCCGCTTCTCAGCAGCTTTTGTTTTAGTAGTCAAACGACCACGGAAGGAGTCATAAGTGTCAAGTTGTAATGTGATAATATTATTTGTATTTCTGAAAAGGAAATTTTTCTGAAAATACATATCGGAAAAGACAGTTCCCCATACCCAAGCCATAAACTTGTCTATAAAAACTCCATAAAATTTGAATTTGTTGTTACTTCAAAGGAATCTTTCACATGTTGAAAAGATTCCTTTGAAGTAGTAACACATTTGCGAGGTAAAGAGGTGCCTGATGGTTACAGACTCATATCTTTGGACGTGATTTCTTTATTCGCTAATATTCCTATTGACCTCACTTTAAATAAAATAAAAAAGAAATGGCAAAAAATACAGGATCATTGTAGTCATACTTTGGAGCGGTTTTTGGAGTTGTTGAAATTTGTTTTCGATAACAGTTATTTCAAATTTGATGGAGACAAATTTAGGGCTTGGGTATGGGGAACTGTCTTTTTCCGATATGTGCCGATTTGGTCATGAGTGAATTGCAGGACACGTGCATACCATTGTAGTCATACTTTGGAGCGGTTTTTGGAGTTGTTGAATTTTGTTTTCGATAACAGTTATTTCAAATTTGATGGAGACAAATTTAGGGCTTGGGTATGGGGAACTGTCTTTTTCCGATATGTGCCGATTTGGTCATGAGTGAATTGCAGGACACGTGCATACCAAGGCTCTGTTTTGTGCTTCCGTTCTTTAAGAGATTTGTTGGCGATATTCTTACCTGTGTACCTGTGTATGTCAGAAAAAGAAAATATATTGACGATTTTCAATTCTTTCCATCCACATATACCGTTCACTGTTGAAGTAGAGGAAAATAATAGTATATCCTTCTTGGATCTTCGAATCATAAGAACGGAGAATAATTGCTTGCTCACAGATTAGTACCATAAAACAATGTTTTCTGGGAGATTTTTGAAATTCAATTCACACCACTCTTTCAAACATAAAGTAAATATTATAAATAATCTAAAACACAGGGCCTTCAATTTATCTGATACCGTTTTTCATGAAAAAAATATGTCTCATTAAGTCGTATCTCGTGAAATATGGTTAGGTTAGATTTATTTATAAATAAATTACTTAGAGAGCAAATGAGACTGACAAAACAAACTTATGTCAGAACAAAAGGATATATTGCAAAATTCCGTATGTACAGAATTTATCTGAGAAAATTGCGAAGATCTTAAATTCAAATGACGTTACTATCGCTTTTAAAAATCAAAACACGTTACATAAGTATTTCACTAGATTGAGAAAAGAACCCCACCACATTTAGAAAGTAACGTAATATATAGAATTAGATGCGAACAATGTGAGGGAGTTTATATAGGGCAAACGGGATGATATCTAAGTCCAAGAATTTCAGAACACAAACGAAGTATAAATTCAGCAAACCGTGGAAATTCAACAGGTAAAACCGCTCTGGCAGAGCATGCGATATCTATGAATTATGCATTCGATTTTGAAAATGCAATGGTTCTGGATAGAGAATCTCATTATAAAAGAAGACTCATTAAGGAAATGATACACATACAAAAACATACAAACAGTGACAACAGAAAACAGGATACAGAAGGTCTTAGTAATTCATATTTCAATCTTATAAGGAGAATCAATTCTTGAAGTTGAAACCACCATTATTCGTTTTGAAATGCCGTGTGTATCAATCATTTCCTTAGTAGATTATGACAACGTAAAAATAATAATAATATCAGACCGCACATATTCGATGTTTTGCCAACTGTTCCCGAATATCAGTTCGATTTCGAGAGTGGAGAACGCATCTTCTCTGCGTTCTTTGTTACCGTTCAATAAGACTAAGCAGCCCTTGAATTATCTAGATATGTATCTTTCGTTTTATTATTACGTAGGAGATCTGTATATACCTTGTGAGTACCTATTTCTAAAAGAGAATTTTATCCTATTTATTTATTTATTGTATTTTATGGCAGTTTTTATATATACATTTCATAGTGTTTTCAATTTGTTCGAGCTTGTGAGTGTTTCGTGTAATGTCTAACAATTCGGTTTTCGAAAGAGGAGGGTCTGTTTAATTTATACACATATATGTTCTGTTGCTTCACTTTTCTTAAAGAAGAAAAATGTTATTTTCTGATAAAAAAATTCATTTTAGAGTCCTGAAGAAGGCAAAATATTGTGCCGAAACGTCGACTGAATGTATAAATAAAGATCTTTGGAAAAAAACTGGTTTAATTCCACCAATTCGAAATAACTTATAAGAAAAATAGCCAACTAATCATTACCTAGAGCCGTACAAAATTTTTCATTAAATATTGTTTTTATTTACACTTTCTAGTGCAAGATGGCAGAAAACGATGGGAAACGTAAACGTTCGACCACAAATTCAGTTGAGCCGCCAAAAAGAAAAATAATGAGGGTAGATGATCCGTCATTTGAAGTGGAAATCAATTTTATGTTGCTAGCTTCAGAGCAATCTGATAGAGAAGGTGATTTTGAAGACTGTATTCTATCGGAAAACGATCTTTTACAGCATCACGAAAGTGATCAAGAAGATAGTTCAGAGAAAGATCAAGTTTTTTCAGAATCAGTTTGCAGCGATAATTCCGAAAATGAAGACAACGTGCCTCTCCCGGAATTTTTACTACGGTAAAAATCGTTATAAATGAACAAAGACGCCTCTTAATACTAGGGTACGTACACAACAACATAATATAATTACGCGTGCTTGTGCTTCAATATTGACAGCTGAGGATGAAAACAACCGTTTCAGCATATGAACTAATGTTTTTGATGAAGAAATGTTTCAATAAATTTTGACTTGGACAAACAACAACATCTCCTCTTACAGGTTACAGTTTGCCCGAGAGAATAAACCGGAACTGAAAGAAATGGATATTTCATTTCATTTATTGTTCATCAAGTCTAGAGTACAACATTAATTACATTAATGAACAATTTGACCCATCAAAAAATAACATGGGGAGTCAAAAACAAAGAAATATCATAAAGGAACGGTACACATTTTAACATATTGACAAACATAACTATTGAAGAAATAATTGAATAAGTTTTTCTAGAAATTTTGTCATTGAAATATTCATCTAGCGTGTAGTAGGATTTCGATATGAGTTTTTTGAGGTTTTTCTGCAACAGTGGTCTCTTCATTTTCTTATACTCCTCTGGGAGCTTGTTATACAGGGATATCCACCGGAACGTCCGTTAAAACATTTCGAGTTCCAATTACAATATCAAGCTGAAATTTGATACGCGGCCATAACTAGCGATTTCAATTCAAGTCAAATATTTTCGAAGTGATACCATTTCCGGTTATACCGGAAGTGGGTCATCACTTTGTTATATCAATTGGCAATCTACCTTTTTATTATACATCTAGAAGCGACATTTGAGCAAGGCATAAAATACCCAAGTTGTTGGCACTTATCTGTCAAAACTTTTGACAGATTTAATTATTTTTGTTATAAACTCGATTTTTGGGGAACATTTAATAAAATTGTAGCTCGTGGATCTTTTGCACTACAGACACAATTTTTGATTGGGTGGATAGAATAAGGATCAAGAAATATTTTAAGCAGTCTACACATGTCGAATGTTTATTGCGTTGTTTTGTATGATTTTTTCAATTTGGCCTTTTTCAAACAGCAATAACTCAATTTTTTCAAATTGCACGTGCCAATTTTTATATCCGAAATAATTTGGGAATATATTGAATTTTGATGATTTTGCAAGAACTAACAGAGAATGCTTTGAAATATTTGAATCGAGTAACTGAACTGGCTACGTTCACCTGACAGGTGCATAAAATTAATGTACTTGTCACTTCGTTCATTCGAATATGCTACTTGATTCAAATATTTCAAAGCATTCTGTGTTAGTTCTTGCAAAATCATCAAAATTCAATATATTCCCAAATTATTTCGGAACTATAAGAGATGGGTATAGTACATGCTTATACAATTCCATCTGAAATTTGACGCTTCATCTGATGGCGATATAAAAATTGGCACGTGCAATTGAGTTATTGCTGTTTGAAAAAGGCCAAATTGAAAAAATCATACAAAAGAACGCAATAAACATTTGACATGTGTAGATTGCTTAAGAAATTCCTTGATCCTTCTTCTATTCACCCAAGCAAAAATTGTGTCTGTAGTGCAAAAGATCTACGAGCTACAATTTTTTTAAATGTTCCTCAAAAATCGAGTTTATAACAAAAATATCTGTCAAAACTTTTGACAGATAAGTGCCAACAACTTGGGTATTTTATGCCTTGCTCAAATGTCGGTTCTAGATGTATAATAAAAAAGGTAGATTGCCATTTGAAATAACAAAGTGATGACCCACTTCCGGTATAACCGGAAATGGTATCACTTCGAAAATATTTCCATTCAATTGGAAATAGCTAGTTATAGCCGCGTATAAAATTTCAGCTTGATATTGTAATTGGAACTTAAACAGTTTTTAACGGAGGGTCCCGGTGGATATCCCTGTATATTTTCATTGCGGTGTAGTTTATACTGAGTTGTGATGTATTTATTCTATGAAAAGGAATTACAAATTTTTCGGCATTTCTAGTAGAGTAGGTGTGTTTCAAATTATTCCTTGGAAGGGCAAGCCCGTGATCATGAATGAAAAGTATGCACGCGTGTATGAAAAGAGATGTCAAGGTAAGTATTCCTTCTTTTCTGAACAGGTTTCTGCGGCTTTCCCTTCTTCGAACGTTGCACAGGATTCGCAGCCCATATTTTTGCTTCAGGAATATTCTGCTACTCTCGTTATGGTCACCCCAGACAATGACACCGTATTTTGCTATGTATTTGTGTGCCATTTTTCATGTCTTAGTTCTGATATTTCTTGATTTGACATTTCTTGTTGAAGTTTCTTTGTTTACACAAGTTATATATTTGGTAAAAATATCAAAAATGAATTCGTGCAGTAAATTCAATAAATTTTGCTACATTTGTGGAAAGTTTACTATAATGACAAGCAAGCGTTAAATTTCTGAAGAAATTGCTGAATCGTACACACAATATTTCAACCAAACTGTAATCAAAGTTGTGAACTGGGCTCCAAAAATCGTTTGTACTGGTTGTGTCATAAGATTGAGTGGATGGAAAAGAGGTAAAATGAAATGATTTATCATTTATTTCAAAATTATATCAATTGAAGCTATTTTTATTACAGGTGAATTCCAATCTATGCCTTTTGGCATTCCAGTAATTTGGACAAATCCTCAAGAACATAATCCAGATGACTGTTTTGCTTGTGTTAATGAAATTGTCGGATTGAACAGAGCTGAAAAACGTAAAGTTGCCGTTACCACATTCGGAATCCAATCCAATACCGAAAAGACCCAGTCCGACAGAAGATTACATTCCATCTACTTTTGATACTATTGGCGAAACGTCTGCATCGGTTTATGTACCATCAAATGTATCTCCACAATGTAATCATGCCGAATTTTCTCAAAAATCTGGATAAAATTATTCGTCGATTGAAATTATCGCAGCGTCAGTCCATCATTCTGACTCGGAATTGAAAAAAAAGAATGTCTTAGCACCTGATGTGAAAGTATATGGAGTAATCGGCCGTCATAGACAGTTCACTACTTTATTCAAATCCATCGAAGACAATTCATTCGCGTACTGCACTGATATCAAGAAATTGGTATTAAAAATGCATCATGAGTATAAACCAGAAGACTGGCGTCTTTTCATCGATTCGTCCAAAAGTAGTCTCAAGGCGGTTTTGCTTCATGTCACAAACTCAAAAAACAGTGTCTCGATTGCCATCAGCACAAAAACGAAAGAAAATTACGAATCATTGAAAAAAAACCTTGATTTGGTGGAACATGAAGACCATCGTTGGAAGATTTGTGCAGATTTGCAGGTGACTCTTTTGAGAGGAATGCAGACGGGATATACGAAAAACATGTGTTTTATATGGTTATGGGATACTCGATATGCCGGCGACCAATATGCCAATAAAAGCAGGCCTATGAGACAAGGGTTCAGATTGCGTCGAGAAAACGTCGTTGAAATTTCACTTGTGCCAATCGAAAAAGTGTTGCTTCCACCTCTGCATATCAAGCTTGGGATTGTTAAAAATTTCATCAAGGCCCTACATCCTGAAGGCAATGCATTCAATGAGTTGAAGTGAATTTTCCCAAGATTGGGTGGAATGAAAATAAAATAAGGTTTGTGTGAAACTATATACGTACCGATCAACCTAACTTATTCAATATTTAACACATATTTTTTCGAATTATTTTATTACAGGCATACTCAATGGACCTGATATTCGACGCTTGATGAGAGACCAACAATTTAAGAACAGTTTGTCGAATTTGCAGCTCGTCGCTTGGGATTAAGTCAAAGGAGTCATCCAAAATGTACTTGGAATTCATCGTGACGAAAACTGGCGCATACACGTTGAAAATATGCTCGTTGCTTTCCGTAACATCGGTGTAAAAATGTCTCTGAAAATTCATTTTTTACATTACCATGCAGACAAGTTTGCCGACCAATCACCATGTGAATCAGATTAGCATGGTGAACGGTTTCATCAGGAGACGGCTAGGCTTCAGCACTGGTATAGTGGAAAAAAACATGATTCTCTATTAGGAGACATTTGCTGGAATTCACAGCAAGATGAAGATGGAGAAGAAGAAGAATGAACATGAATTTATATTTGTTGAAAATTGTTGGAATTGGAATAAAAATTTGAGTTAAAATCATGATTGTGTGTTTAAATTTTTTGATATAACTATAGGAAATTTGTTTTTTTTCTTATTTTGAGATTTTAAAGCGAAATACCTTTGATTTCTCTACGAAAATTAACGAAAAAATGGCAAAGAAATGGAGTTTTTTGGACATTTTGTTAAGAAACGGTGTTTGAATGAGGTTTTTCTATGTTGATATATTCAGAAAAGTTGTTGGCCATGACACTAGCTAAAACTTTGCCGAAGACAGTAAAGCGATATTCCGAACGGTTTGGGAATTACAAGCATATAATGTACTGAAGTCATAAGCGACGAACCCTACTAAAATCAGCTAACTTCAAAGGCGAATATCTCCTAAACAAGAGCTAACTTTCAAAAACGGTGGCTACCACTAGGTTCAGCGTACCCGATATAGGTTTACTAGGTATGTCTCCCGTGTGTTAGAATTTTGAACTAGCACAGTGTTATTATTGGCGTTTGTGGATGTCGGCAAGGTGGTATTATTGTATGTGCGACACGTTCTGCAAAATCATCTTCCACCTGGTAACATCTGAACGAGGACGATCTTCCGCAGGGATATTTGACATTCTCAATGTTCACGAAACTCACCGAAAATGGTAATCAATCGTTGTATCGGCACAGAAACAGACAACTTCGCCTTCACAGATTTTCACAATTATCCCTGATCGTTTTCCAACGAATAAATCGAAATGCAACGGAAGCGGAGAGTAGCATAACAGATGAAAATCTAACCAGTACACGAAAACCATTACATAACTAATGAGAATAACAAAATTTTAGATTTGATATTGAGTAATACCTATAAAACTAAAAATGTGAGGCGATCTACTAGTTCTTTAGTCAATGAGGACTATCATCATCTACCTCTGAAATTTGTATTTGAAACTAAACATCAAAGCAGTCTACTTACAGACACTAAATTTTTTCAAACTTCAAAAATCCGACTAATAAATTGAACCAAAATAATTATGAAACTTGTTGAACAGAACTAATGAATAGCAATTATGTGAATTTAGATCTACAGATTTTAAGAATATTATCAGAAATTATAGATGAATATGTTTCAGCATAAAGATATTGATGTAAAAATCTAACAGAATGAAGAAGAAAATATACCTCGCTTTCATGGACTTGGAAAAAGCTTTTGATAAGGTGCCTAGACGAAGATTATAGGAAATACTACGTAGAAGAGGAATCAAATCAAAACTTATAAGACTGATAATAAATATATATGAAAGTAATAGAAATTGCATTACAAGCGGAAACAGGAGATCGGAGTAATTCACGACAACGGAGGGACTTAGACAGGTAGGTGGGCTTAGTCCTCTGTTGTTTATAATCTTTATGGATGAAATGATAAAAAATTGCTCGACAGGATTGAGGAAAATCCAGATTGGATATAGAAACTTACAGCAAGTAGAAGTTTCAGAAGGGGCATACGCGGATGATATAATGATAATGGCCAGCAATGAAAAAGATCTTCAGAAAAACTTGAATATATGGAAAAGAGAATTCGAGAAGAGTGGTATGAAAATGAACAGAGAAAAAACTAAGGTACCGGTGATTGGAACAGAAAACGAAGACATAAATATACAGATAGAGGGGACAAAAATAGTGGAAAAATATAAGTACTTAGGAGTTGAACTCGAAAAACCAGGAAAGCAAGATGCTGAAATCAATGGTAGGCTGCAAAAGACCATGAAGGCATATCACGCTACCAGCAACAATTTCATAAAAAGAAAGAAATGTCAAGAGCCACAAAAATTAAAGTATTCGCATCTATCTATAAACCACAAAAGTAAAATTCAAGCTGTAGAAATGAAATATCTTAGGAGAGTATGGGGAGTCACAAAGAGAGATAAGCTAAAGAACATTGACATACAAAAGGAATTAGGAATTGAATCAACTTTGATATTTATAGAGAAAAGGCAGTTCAGCTGGTAAGGACATCTTCAGAGGATGGAATAGAGAAGACTATCGTCCCAAGACTATTGGTGTATTAATGCGAAAAACTGGAATAGATTCATTTTAGATCAAAAGCTGTCATTTTCCGAAATCACCCTCATCTCGAATTTCAACCCCTAGAGCAGGGGTAATATCTCGATCCAGTGATACCTTTCAAGTAAAGGATTTAGATTGCCTTCAAGACTGCTCGCAACAATTCTATCCTCATTGAGTTCCATAGGAGCAAAACGAAAAAATGACTGAAGATGCAATTCATGGTATACCATCTATCTTCGACCAGTATCAAACAGGGGTTGATTTTTCACTGAACAAACCTTTTGAAAGACAGTTACTCGTTTGAGACATCCGGTTTCAAATGTAATAGATAAAAAACTAGTACAATGGCTGAAAATAAAGAGGGGAATAAACGAAAGGAGAAAATTAACGAGTAGAAGTTGTACTTTATTACCCGATAAAATGAACGGATCTGAAGTCACTAAAACTCAACGTAAATGTTCGAATTGTTGGCCACCAACCGTTCACGGACATTCTGTAAAATTTCAGGTGTGATTTGGTTACACTCATTGACGATACGCTGTCTCAGGTCGTTAAAATCAGCAGGTTCAGTTTTATAGATTATACTTTTGAGGTGGCCCCATAGGAAAAGGTCTAATGGACTGAGATCCGGAGATCGTGGGGACCATTCCGTTGGGCCTCTCCTTCCAATCCAACGACCAGGAAAATGATCATCCAAAAATACTCGAACTTGTTGTGCAAAATGCGGGGGCGCTCCATCCTGCTAAAATACAACCTCGTTCTCTGAATAGCGGGGGTCATCCTCAATGATCTCCGTTATTGCTGGGTCGATAAATTCTTCCAATAGTTGATAATACAACTCTCCGGTAAGATTTCCAGGAAAGAAAAACGGTCCAATGAGGTGGTCGCCATGAATACCAACCCAAACATTTAGTTTTTGAGGCTGCTGAGTGTGAATTTCGTGGAATATTAGCGGCTTATAATCTGCCCAATAACGGCAATTATGGCGGTTTACGGTCCCATTCAGAAGAAATGTACATTCGTCCGAAAAACACAATTGAAATGAATAATGAGGATTGTTCATGACTCTCAAAAAATTGATTCTCAATGTTTTCGTACTTTTTGTATTCAATTTCATCGTCCCAATTTTATTCCTTATTAGTTGTGAAAATTCTGTTGCATTCATCACAATAATTTCTCTTCTATTCGAAATTTAGTTTTCATAAAATCGTCATGGTTTACTCGATAGCTGCGTCATCTGCGTTCCTGATTCGTAGTGTTGATTCGTATCGTCAAATAAGAGTCATTTCACATGAGGACGATGATCATACAGTATCACCTGTGAAAACAAAAAAGTTTCCTCTCAGTCAACTGATAAAAACGCATGTATATGTGAACCTAACTCTAGATGCATTGCTCGCATATCGTACAACGAATGTTCAAAGATCAATTGAGTTACTATGACTGATAGTTTTATCGTTTTCTTTCAAGATTCATAATCCTTCATAATCATTCCAATGTTTCAGCTGCTCACCTAGTAATTTTGATGGAGAACGAAAACTTGCACACCATTGTGGAGACAAACAAAAATCCTTTCTCAGAAGGTTATAACTGGACCTATCTTCTGCTTTGATAATAACACAGGGTGTTCACCGCCGCTCTATGGGTTGAAATTTGATATGTGAATGGTATTTCGAAAGATGACAGCTTTCGATCTGGAATGAATCTGTTCCATTTTTTTGCACTAATACTTGAATAGATCAGGGCTATAGATAGTCCCCTCTATTTTTCAGTAGCTCATTCTGTATCTTCTACAGTTTTCAATCAAAAATGAAAATTCGTTCACGGGGATGCAGAAAAAGATAATACATTTCTTTCGAGGTATCACTCGACCATCTTCCCCCTTCCAAGGGTGGTCACTCCTGCTATAGGGGTTGAAATTCGTGATGAGGATGGTACTTGATGATGACTGCGAATGATCAGCATCGATCTGTTCCATTTCACTTCCCTGAAACTTGAATAGTCTTAGAGAAATAGTCTTCCCTATCTTTCAGTTGCTCACCCTGTATCTTTTACAGTTTTGAATTAAAAATGGAAATTCGTTCAAGGCGATGTAGACAAAGATACCACCTTTTTTATGAGTCATCACTCGACCCATCTTTCCTATTCAAAATGTTCAAGGATTGCAACCCCCGCTTAGGGGGTTGATATTTTAGGTAAGTTTTGAACCCAAAAAATGTCTCCCTTGAAACAAAATATGACCTGTTTTTGCGTTTTGATCAGAAATGAATATCTTGGTAGATATAGCCTCCGTTTAGTTTTCGTTGAAGCACCCAGTGTTTATATATACATATATAGATGAATATGTTCTTGAACTGGTATAAGAAACAAATTTCCTATTCACTCGCATGAATTGTAAAATAAACTACATACAAGGTGGAAAATTTTATAGCGGCCTGAGGATTTCGTCGAATTCAAATAACTTCGAGTAAGGTCGAAAGAATTCATAAAATTAGTTTGCAAAAATACACTGCTTTGGTTCAGGCTGAGGATTCGATGAGTCCAGGGAAGCTATTAAGTATCATTTCAACTAAGAATAGAAATCAAAATTTTCAAGGCTCGATAACTTATAACGAAATAATTCCCGAATATGTCGAGGGTGTATATGCACAACCTTCCATTAATACAGTGAACGCTATTTCTGATGACGTCGAAAGAGAATTCAAAAATCTAGATACCAAGAAGCGTGTAGGAGCTGATCGCATTCCATCTAGTTTTGCACAGGAAGGTGCTTTATCACTGAGCACTCCTCTCACTTTTATTTATAAAAAGTCCCTTCACATGGGTGTAATTCCAGACAAATGGAAGGTCGCTACCATTAAACCCACTCATAAAAACGAAAATAAATACTTGGTCAATAACTACATACCCATCAGCGCACTCTGTTTTTTCTCATTTATTCAATCTCGTAGAAACGCAAATTTTATCTGAACAATTAGGTTTTTTAGATGCAGATCAGTTGAAACAAAATTAAAGAACTTTGTAGAATTTTTGCATGAGTTTCTCGATAATCGCATTCAAGTTAACACAATCCATAGTGACTATAGCAAGGCATTCGATATGCTGAGTATTAATCATCGGGTTTAGGCTCTTGATGGGGCAGCCGTTGGTGATTCTTTCAGTTCATATTAGTTGAATTGATCGCAATACGTTGCTGTTGAGGGTTTCAAACCTGTATCTATTCTGACAACTTCAGGAGTTTTCCAGGGTTCCCATCTGGGTCCCTTACTCCTCTTGATTTACATGAAGAAAATAATCTGAACTGCTTCGTAACTGTAAGTTTCTCCTCTTTGCATATGATCTCTAAATTCTCTGTCGAGTTCGGGATACGCAAGACTCCCTGCTTATGCAGCAAGAGCTAGAACATCTAAATAAATTCTGTAATGAAAATACTTTATTCCTCAATCTGTCTAAGTGCCACGTTATATCTTTCACTCGTAATAAAACTACAATAAATTACCCATACTGCATCGAAAATACTTAGCATTCTAGGGTAAATGTTATTAAAGATATCGGCATAACATTCGATACAAAGTTAACATTTGATGGCCACATCGAATATATAGTAAATCAAAGTAGTAAAATGCTTGGATTCATTACTAGACAATGTAAATACTTCAACGATCGAGAACCACTTATACCTCATTATAATGCTTACAACTATTCAAATTTAAATTCTGCTTCATAAATTTGAAATCCTCAATATAATGTGCATATATTACGTATAGAGAGCGTACAAAAAAGATTTGCGAGGTTTTTGGAGTTTCAAGTGTCGAGGACCCCGACAGTTATCTCAAACGTCTCGAACACTTTGGCTTGTTGAGTTGAGGAAAAAAGCAGAATAATCAACTTTCAAACTTTTGAATGGCTCCTTGGATATTCTCCAGTGTGTTTCGACTTAGGCGCTTCAGGTAGCAGGACCTGTTTTACTTGTGTTTTAGAAACACTTATAATGCCCAAAGCTCTTCCTTGAGGAGAATTCAACATCTGTGCAATCATTTTAATGAAGAAATCAATCTATTTCGTTGTCAAAAGGAATTTCTCAAAGCTAAATTGGAACTTATATCAGACAATAACCTATAATGTTAGTCAGTGTCACTCTTTTCTTTTCTTCCATCTTTTCACCTAATTTTAATTGTGATTTTCTTTTGTAATTTAATTTAAATTTAGTACTCATAATATTCAATTTTATTGTAAATTCAACACTGAATTAAGAACTTGTGAATACAGTTTTGGGTGTTAGTTCATCTAGGTGTATTCCTAATTGATAAATAAATAAATAAACATGGGAGAATGCTCACGGAACATCTGAAATAATAGCAGCTTAAAACAAAAGTGGAAATTGAATTTAGGTTATTACTTAAGAATTCATATTTTTGCCACACTCACATGTACACAATCACACATATTAAAGACATCAATAGATATTATTGGTAATAAAAACAAATACTGGGTTACGAATCGCAATTATTAAGTACTTGTTTTTATTATTGATAATGGAATTTTACCAAGTAAAAGCCTCCCAAATTCAAAAGATATTATTGGTATCAACTCTGAAACGCTCCGATGAAACCAGATAACTGAAAGATTTTGATATATACCGCCAATCGATATCTGTCAAATTTAGCCATGTCTTGACATCGACGTCGCAAAAACCGTGCTTGATTGTTTTTGCAATCCGTAATTCATCGTATAGGTTTTAATTATTATACTTCTAAATTTCATGTTTCTAGAAGAACACTAGAATTTTTGGCTTCCTTGCTAGAGTTTGAATGAGTTGCTAGATGTTACATGAACGAATTGCGTGGACTTGAAAAGTTGATTTTTCAACAGCTTCAAGAAATTGCCTGCCTGAGTATTCGGTATTTTGAATTTGAACTCTATATCTACATGTCTTCTTGAGAAGATTGTCTTTACAGATAAAACCTTGTTTCCTTTTGTGAAATGGAACCATGAAAATATAGCCAAGGCAGGAAAACCAAAATGGTCTTTGATAAGTTGGATGTGCTTAAAACAATGCAAGAGAATCAAACACGACACAAATGAAAGATCTGTTCATAACTGAATATAGCAAGGCCATTGTAATTCACGAAATAAAGATAAGAACTGTGAAGGTGTACTTTAATTTTATTTTTATTAGAATAGGAACGTTCCAGTTATATACTAGAATACAGTGTCAGCATTAAAAAAATAGAAGGTTACACTCACCAGGTGAGAATTCTGTCTGCTTGTTCTCTTCGACATTATCTTCTCCAAAGAATGGACCATAACCAGCAGCTGAAACAAAATTATATTTGAATATATTATATACGAGGGTGCTGCGAAAAGTTTCCGACCTAACAAAGATACAAGACATTTATTCTGTTTTTTTTTATTTTTCAACATAGTCTCCTTACAGCTATACACACTTTTCACAGAGATGTTCGCATCCCTGTAACCCGTCCAAATAGTACTCGGCATTTTCCCTGCAAAATAGTGGTTTCCTCGTGTAGTAAGATTGAGTTAAGTTCGGAACGCTCAAGTGTAGTTAAAATGGTGGGCCACGAACAACGTGCATGAACTCGCAAGCTCTGATATAATTTATAATAGTAATGAATGTCAAGAACTGTAAATTTGAGTGAATAAATGTAAATAGAAGTTCTGGCTATAAATAAAGAACACTACTTGGCGCAGTTAATGGACTTAAGTCCACCACAGTTTACGGTCAGAGACGGGCCAAAATCGTGGTGAAAATTCATTCAAAGTTTCCATGTGTATCTAAGTGCTGTCGGCATCGAAAACGCCGAAGATAAAAGAAAATGCAATCTTCTACTCCATTACATGGGTCCAAATCCAAAGAGCAAAATTAGGAGGAGATCATAGAGGAGTTATTTGTGGGAGCTATAGGACAGTAGAAGTCCTATAGTTCGTCATTTCTGGAAGAAAAATACTGGACTGAAGATATTCTGGTAAGGGAAAATCCAAAAGTGTACCTTCAATTTAAACTAGATTCTGGTGCGGAAACAAATGTGATACCTATACATCTCTTTAGAAAAATACCTAATGGCAAGTTACAAAAATCATTAGTTAAAATAGTTGGTTATAATGGTGCCTATATAACTAATTTAGGAAATTGTCTTCTAAATTACTCTGTTAGACATGAGTTGGTCGAGTAGATGATTCACAAACCGTAATTGGTTTCAAAGACTGCATAATATTGAATTTGAAAGGAGTATTGAAAGTTGACGAAATGAAAATTGAAAATTTATAAAATGAATTTAAAGATGTTTTTGAAGGAGTAGGTTGTTTAAAAATGTGAAACATAAAATTATTGTTTGAGAAAATTCTACCCCGATTACATTAAATGCGTAGAATACCACACTCCATCAGAGACGAAGTTAAGAATGAATTAGATAACCTGGAAAGTTATGATATAATTTAAAAAGTAGAGGAACCAACTGATTGGTGTCACCCATTAGTTGTGGTGAGAAAACCATCAGGCAAAGTTAGACTCTGTTTAGATCCTCAATCATTAAACAAAGTAATCAAGAGAAATTCACAAAGATTTTGAAAGTTTACCTGGTAATGTCCAATATGTGGATGATTTACTAGTTTTTGGAAAAAATAAGGAGGAGCACGATGAGAGTTTACAAAGGGTATTGCAAAGGGCTAGAGATGATAATGTCAAATTTAATAAGAATAAGTGTAAATTCAGAGTAAATAAAATCAAACTTATCATAACAGGTGAAGGTGTTAAAGTGAATGATGATATAATTAAGAGCATAATGAGTGTACCGATACCTAAATGTAAGAAAGACATTGAAAAATTTCTTGGTTTGGTCAAGTATGTAGCAAAATTTGTATCAAGGTTGTCCGAAAAAACGACAAAATTAAGAGAATTGCTCAGTAAAAAATGTGATTTTCATTGGGATGAAAATCATACAGTTGCATTTAATAATAGGAAAAAGGTTTTGACCACAATACCAGTTCTGAAATATCTTGATCCTAAAAAACCAATAGTACCATCAGCTGATGCGTCGCAAAATGGGCTTGGAGCAGTATTGCTTCAGGATAACATACCTTATACTTAATTTATAGTTCCAGGGCTCTTACGGATACTGAAAAGGGCTACGCACAAATAGAAAAAGAACTGGCAGCGGTAGTTTTTGCGTGTAACAGATTTCATCAATATATTTTTGGTAAGAAAATAATAATAGAGACCGATCATAAGCCACTCGTGTCCATTGATAAAAAACCATTAATGAACTGTCAATTACGACTACAACATATGCTAATTAGATTGCAATTATATTATTTTGACTTGCAATATAAAAAAGGCTCAGGGTTGATAATTGCAAATTTTTTGTCACGAAATTACTTAAATGAAGTTAGAGAGTCAGACAAACTAAATTTAAATGAAATGAAAGCTCAAATCGGTTTAATTACAAAATTAATTCCTATATCAGAAGAAAAATTTAAGATATTTTCAATGAGATAAAACTAAAGTATTTAGATTTTCACTATATTAACAAAACTATGACCGATTTCACCACACTGTGGCTTCATCAGATAGATACAAACTAATGAACAGAGTTATTCCTTATATATTAGTCTTATTTCCTACTTAATATTACAATAGGTACAAGAGGTATATTGGAAAACCCATCGGAGTTGCTTACTTTATGAATTGAAAAGATTGAGTAAAGGAGAAAGATTTAGATCTAATTGACTACTAAGTAACCTACCTGACCTCTTTTCTTTGTTGATTTCTAGAGTTTCCAATAGATTGAGTTTTTGTCTATTATTTTCATTGTGTAAAATTTTGAAATTATCATTAAAATTATGGTTTTCTTGGAGTAAGTGATTGGAATAATGGGAATCTGATTTATGATAATTAAAACTACGTTTGTGCTCGGATAATCTAACTTTGAAATTTCTGTAAGTTCTACCAATATAAATTTTATTACAATCCCCGCAAGACAGTTTATAAACACCGTATTTATTACTTTTATCAATTTTAGATTTGCAGTTTTTGATATGTCGGCCTAAAGAATTATCAGTTCGGAATGCTATATTGAAATTATAATGCGAGAGGAATGATTTTAATTTTAGACTAGAATTACCAATATATACTCGGAGGCAAAATTAGCGGAACACTCGAAAATTTAACCAAATTCGAAGTCCGATATTTTTCCTGATTCTCAACCGATTTAGATGATTTATTCGGCAAAATATAGATCAACTCTTCTGCTTTGTAGAAATTATAAGAGAAAACAAAAAAAAATTGAAAAAAATTTTATACTGGGGCAAAACTAAATGTGTTTTTTTTGTCAAAAATTCGTAACACCCTGTGGAATTTCTTGGTCCGAGTTGAAACGTACAATATCATAGTCTGTCAAGACACATCTTCCTACAGTAACGCCCTTCTTGTTTTATGCATTTATCTCTATTTTCACAAGAGATATCCAATTTGAAGCGAAAAGTCACAAATTTCAAGAATTTATTTTTAATCTTGCGTAGGTGCATAACATCGGAGGTTAGCCAAAAGTAAAATCAAAATTAGAGAAGCGGAAATCTAACGAAATGAAAATTTTTGAAATTCACTGGCCAATTTCTCGCTCCGGGAGAACTCGAAGTACACTGGAAAAATCGTTGATTTTGCACATTTATTTTTGAATTTTTTTGTGTGACACTCTATAATAATTATCATTCCTGTCCAAAATTGAGAGCAGGTGTGTATCCTGGCGATACACTCGTGAAATGAAATGAACATGTTGAGAAAAATGTTCATGATGACCCACAAAAAAAAAACATTTGATTTTAGTAGCGAGTATGACCCCCCCGAGCTCTTATTACAGCGCGCATACGATTTCGCATACTCCCAATGATGTTGTCTATCATCTGTTGAGGTATGTTGTCCCATTCTTCCACCAAAGCTAATGTCAGCTCTTCAACATTGCCTGGATTCCGTTGTCGAACCCTTCTTCCAAGAATGTCCCAAACGAGTTCGATCGGGTTTGAATCCGGTGGCCGCGACGGCCAGTCCATTCGTGTGATCCCAATTTCATTGAGATATTCTATCTATATGCGCGCAGTATGAGGGCGCGCGTTATCGTGCATTAAAAGGAAATTTTCCCCTATGTAAGGAGCAAAAGGTACAACATGGGGCTCCAAGATTTCTGTTATATACCGATGGGCATTAAGTGATCCATTGCCAATAATCTTCAGTTCTGTTCGTACTCCCAAGCATATGCCACCCCATATCATAACTGACCCTCCACCGTATTGCTCAGTTCCTGCGAAGTTCGCTTGATTGTACCGTTCCCCTCGATGCCTCCATATTCTATCTCTACCATCCACGAAATTCACACAATATCGGCTCTCATCACTAAATAAAACTCGTCTCCACTGATTGATTATCCATGCTACATGCTCCCTAGCAAACGCCAATCTTGCTACCCGATAGGCTCTATCGCGTCTTGGTGCTCTTACTTGAGCGTATGATCTCAGACCAACTTCATTTAATCGTCTTCTGACTGTCCTCACACTGACGTTAATGTTATCCACTGCTTGTAAAAGGTTACGTGCCTAAACAGCAGTAAGACGAGGATTTCTTATGGTTTGATTGACGATGAAACGGTCATGTATAGCGCGGGTTGCCCGATTTCTTCCTTGTCCTCGCCTCCTCACGTACAATCCAGTTTCCCTGTAACGTCGGTAGATTCGATGGATAACCGACGTCGAGACACCCAACATGGTACCGACTGAGCGGTAGGTGCGCCCTTCCTCGATCAATGTAACTGCCCTTGCTACTGAGGTTGGTGGTAAATCTCTCATTCTGAATGAAAAATACCGTTTCGAATCGTAAGCAGTGAAAGAATCACAAAACACCGCAACCGATCGAATTTGTATCAAATCAAAGAATGGAAAACTCTCATTCTTTAAACAAGTGCAAATGTGGTCATATACAAAAAAACGTGTGTTGTATTTCATATTTGATAAAAAAAGGTGTGCACATGTGTAAATGAAAAGTTTTATCAATGGTCCCAGAATTCGGTTGTGTATTTTAATACCTACCGACTGTTATCTCCTATGAATTCCTAATTTTCACCAAATTAACCAAATTGTCATCAATAACTAATGCAATTCGAACATAAAAATCGCAAACGACAATTTCGACACGCCTGAGTGATAATAAGAAAATTCCAAATTGATAGACGAATTTTAATGACAATTTCTTGATTCAATGGAATTTCTCCAAAATGGTGATTTTCCACTTGAAATTAAATACATTTTGCAAAAATAGAGATAAACGCATGAAAAAAGAAAAGCGTTACTGTAAGAAGATGTGTCTTGACAGACCATGATATTGTACGTTTCAACTCGGACCACGAAATTCCACAGGGTGTTACGAATTTTTGACAAAAAACACTTTTAGTTTTGCCCCCGTATAAAATTTTTTTCAAATAGTGTTCCGCTAATTTTGCCTCGAGTGTAAGTTAAGCTGTTGTATTTTGTGTTAGAACTTTTATACTTGGAAATACTTCCTGGATTGCTTTTTGAAATTTTTGCGTGAAATCATGTTCTCAATCATAGTTGGACTGTAACCGTTATTGACTGCTATTTGTTTAATAATATTTAGCTCTTTTATGAAATTATTTTGTGACATTGGGATATTAATGAGTCTATGTACCATACTATTGTAAGCTGCTAATTTATGTGGATAAGGATGTGTAGATGAGCTGTGAATAGTAATATCTGTATGCGATGGCTTATGAAAATAGAAAATCATGTTTGCCGTTAATTTTAGTAATAGTTAAATCCAGAAAGTTAATGGAGTTTTCTGTTTCTATCTCTAACGTGAATTTAATATTATCGTGAATTTTGTTAATGAATGTTTTGAATGACTCTAATTGTCTGTTTGTGCCAGTGAAACAACCAATGATATCGTCGACATATCTCAACCAATAAATGAAGTGTTTGAATAACGGATGTTCTTGGATAGTTTTTTCAATATTAGCCATGAAAATTTCAGCGAGCAGAGGGCTCAGAGGATTACCCGTGATTAAACCTTTTTCACTATTATATAATACTCCATTGAAGTTAAAATAATTTTGTTCTAAACAAAATTCTAAAACGTGTAAGATTTCTGATTGAATTATCGGATTGACTTTATTAATTTGAAGGGCGTTCTTGATGAGTTTCACTGTATCACTAGCTGGAACACTAGGGAAGAGATTAACTACATCCCATGACATAAGTTTAGCGTTCGGTGATAGTATCGTGTGCTGAATTTTATTTATTAGGACTGAAGAGTTTTTTATTGAGAATTTAGGTTCAAAATTAGCGTACTGTCGAATGATGTTTATGAGAAAGCGTGGAAGTTTTTCAGCTGGAGCTTGAAAATATGAAACTACTGGTCTAATGGGATACCCTGTTTTATAGAGTTTGACGAGGGAGTAAAGTTTTGGTGATTGCGGGTTGTCAATGAAAAGTTTATATTTTTGGTTGGTAGGTATTATAGACTTGGCATACTAAAGCGTTTTTTAATATGGATTGAAATTTATTAGTTGGATCTTTATCAATTTCTTCATAACAACCTGATTCAATGAAATTTTGGGTTTTCAATAAATTTTTTTATTTAAGGCTATGACTGTATGACCTTTGTCTGCTTTGGTGAATATGATATCTTCAGATGCGGACTTAGATTTAATGGACTTGAAAGTTGTATTTTCGAATTTCTTAGGTTGAAAACAATTGAACTCTTTTTGAAGTAGTAACGCTGAAGAGTGTTTTAGGTGTTTGGCTTGTGGTGAATAATTTAGGGCTATTTCGGTTTCAATTCCTAGCAGATCGAAATGGAGACGAGCGTTATTTGACTCTAAATTGTGTTTAAAGTCCTTTTCTAGAAGTGAAACTTCATCTTTGGAAAAATTAGCATCTGAAAGATTACTGAACCTATCATAAAATTGGTGATCGGAAAATTTGGACTTGATTTTTGAAGTTTCAGGTTTATTACTCAATAATTTCTTCACTTTTCGCAACTGAATGTGCGACCAACATACAGAATATCTGGTTCCTATCCAGTTGTTTGAAGAACGAGGTATTTCCGAAATATATAAAACTGAAGACCCATAATATCAGCCCCGCAGCCCAAAATGGAGTACTACAAGGCAAAAAGAAATGATTGAAGTTAGACATCAAGTTTCAATACAGCCAACGAGACAACTACAACATATTTTTAAAGGTAATCCATTCGGAGTTGCTTCATAGATTGCATTCAGTATAATTTGACATTTTAGATTCCGGAAAAAGATCCAAAGCTCATTCATTAATTCACAAAAAGTATAAAATTCACTTGCGAAAATTGAATAAATTATTGAGTAATAGACCGGAAACTTCAAAAATCAAGTCCAAATTTTCCGATCACCAATTTTATGATAGGTTCAGAAATCTTTCAGATGCTAGTTTTCCCAAAGATGAAGTTTCACTTCTGGAAAAGGGCTTTAAACACAATTTAGAGTCAAATAACGCTCGTCTCCATTTCGATCTGCTAGGAATTGAAACCGAAATAGCCCTAAATTATTCACCACAAGCCAAACACCTAAAACACTCTTCAGCGTTACTACTTCAAAAAGAGTTCAATAGTTTTCAACCTAAGAAATTCGAAAATACAACTTTCAAGTCCATTAAATCTAAGTCCGCATCTGAAGATATCATATTCACCAAAGCAGACAAAGGTCATACAGTCATAGCCTTAAATAAAGCAGATTATTTATTGAAAACCGAAAATTTCATTGAATCGGGTTGTAATGAAGAAATTGATAAAGATCCAACTAATAAATTTCAATCCATAGTAAAAAACGCTTTAGAGTATGCCAAGTCTATAATACCTACCAACCAAAAATATGAACTTTTCATTGACAACCCGCAATCACCAAAACTTTAGTCCCTCGTCAAACTCCATAAAACAGGGTATCCCATTAGACCAGTAGTTTCATATTTTCAAGCTCCAGCTGCAAAACTTTCACGCTTTCTCATAGACATTATTCGACAGTACGCTAATTTTGAACCTAAATTCTCAATAAGAAACTCTTCAGTCCTAATAAATAAAATTCAGCACACGATACTACCACCGAACGCTAAACTTATGTCATGGGATGTAGTAAATCTCTTCCCTAGTGTTCCAGCTAGTGATACAGTGAAACTCATCAAGAACGCCCTTCAAATTAATCAAGTCAATCCGATAATTCAATCAGAAATCTTACACCTTTTAGAAATTTGTTTAGAACAAAATTATTTTAACTTCAATGGAGTATTATATAATAGTGAAAAAGGTTTAATCATAAGTAATCCTCTGAGCCCTCTGCTCGCTGAAATTTTCATGGATAATATTGAAAAAACTATCCATCCTTTATTCAAACACTTCATTTATTGGTTTAGATATGTCGACGATATCATTTGTTGTTTCACTGGCACAAACAGACAATTAGAGTCATTCAAAACATTCATTAACAAAATTCACGATAATATTAAATTCACGTTAGAGATAGAAACAGAAAACTCCATTAACTATCTGGATTTAACTAATACTAAATTCAAGGGCAAACATGATTTTCTATTATGCATGAGCCATCGCATAAAGATATTACTATTCACAGCTCATCTACACATCCTTATCCACATAAATTAGCAGCTTACAATAGTATGCTACATAGACTCATTAATATCCCAATGTCACAAAATAATTTCATAAAAGAGCTAAATATGATTAAACAAATAGCAGTCAATAACGGTTACAGTCCAACTTTGATTGAGAACATGATTTCACGCAAAAAATTTCAAAAAGCAATCCAGGAAGTATTTCCAAGTATAAAAAGTTCTAACACAAAATACAACAGCTTAACTTATATTGGTAATCCTAGTCTAAAATTAAAATCATTCCTCTCGCATTATAATTTCAATATAGCATTCCGAACTGATAATTCTTTAGGCCGACATATCAAAAATTGCAAATCTAAAATTGATAAAAGTAATAAATCCGGTGTTTATAAACTGTCTTGCGGAAATTGTAATAAAATTTATATTAGTAGAACTTTCAGAAATTTCAAAGTTAGATTATCCGAGCACAAACGTAGTTTTAATTATCATAAATCAGATTCCATTATTCTAATCACTTACTCGAAGAAAACCATAATTTTAATGATAATTTCAAAATTTTACACAATGAAAATAACAGACAAAAACTCAATCTATTGGAAATTTTAGAGATCAACAAAGAAAAGAATTCAGGTAGGTTACTTAATAGTCAATTAGATCTAAATCCTTTTCCTTTACTCAATCTTTTCAATTCATAAAGTAAGCAACTCCGATGGGTTTTCCAATATACCTCTTGTACCTATTGTAATATTAAGTAAGAAATAAGACTAATATATAAGGAATAACTCTGTTCATTAGTTTCTATCTATCTGATGAAGCCACAGTGTGGTGAAACAGGTCATAGTTCTGTTAATATAGTGAAAATCTAAATACTTTAGTTTTATTTCATTGAAAAAATGTATATCGATTTTCATCAAGTAACGACCTCCTCAACGACAAAATACTAGTAGATTTGTTAAAATTAGTCGAGTACGGTTTTCCAGAAAAAAAGGACCTTAATTTAGATTCACAAAAATACTGGAAATGCAGAGAAGAAATTATTAGTGTCAATGATGTACTGTTTAAAGGAAACAAAGTGATTGTGCCAAGTAATTTGAGGCAAAAAATGCTGAATTTAATTCATTACAACCATTTGGGTATATTAAATCTCAACTAAGAGCACGGCAATGTTTATATTGGCCAAATATCAATGAAGATATAGAAAATTTTGTGAAAAATTGCAATACTTGTCTGAAATATAGAAAACTCAAACGCGAAAGAAACTCTTATTACGACAGAAGTACCTTACAATGCATTGAAATGTGTTAGTACTGATCTGTATCAGTTCAAGGAATAATTATTTATTGGTGATTATTTTTCTAAATTTATTAAGACCAGACATTTAAGGCAAATTAACAGTATGCATACAGTAAATGTGTTAAAATCAATATTTGGTACTCATGGTATTTAAAAAATAATAAGATTACATGAAACACATGAAACATAACTTCTACCCCTACATATGCTCAATCCAACGGTATGGTCGAGAGAGCTATGCAAACTTTTAAGAAAATGATGAAAAAGGCAGAAGATGACGATGAAGATCCACATTTATGTCTATTAGAGTACCGCTCTACACCCATTGATGCGAATATTAAATCACCAGTATTACTTTTTAATAAAGAAATAAATTCGTTGCTACCAAAATTTTTCATTTTTAATCAAGTAAAAGGGAAAGAGGAAACAAGAAATAGTTTGGAGGTGAGACAAATGAAACAAAAAGAATATTATGACAAAAATGCTAAAGACTTAGAGGAAGTAAGAGTAAATGAGGAAGTAAGAGTACAGAATCAAAATAAGACAGCTTGGGAACCAGGTCAAGTTTCGAGCAGGCCTGACGAACCAAGAATGACAAACTAGATGAAACAGAAGATTCATAATTAAAGACTCGAATAAAGACAACGAACCCCCAAAAAAGACTTGTGTACAGATTCAACACAAAACTTAACGTTCCATAAAGAATCCTATTAAATTTAGAGATTATGATTATACATAGATAAAATGTAGTTAAGTTAAAATTAAGAGTACAGATATAGGAGTTTTAGGATTAAGAATGTTACTGTTACTAACAAAGTAAAAATGAGTGTATTATAGATAAAATATTAGTGTTGAGAATATTAGAAGTTAGAGAAGTTTCTGGCAAGATTAGGTTATTATTATATGAGTTAAGAATAAGTAATTTAGTTTCGCTTACTATTTTGGGAAAAAGGGAAGGTGTATTAAGATTGAGTTAAGTTCGGAAACGCAGCCGGTGTGGGCCGCGCACGGACACGGGCAACGTCGTAAAGTGTAGTAAAAAATGGTGGACCACGAACAACGTGCATGAACTCGCACGCTCTGATATAATTTATAAGTAATGAATGTTTAGAACTGTAAATTTGTGTAAATAAATGTAAATAAGAGTTCTGGCTATAAATCAAGAACACGACACCTCTTCATTTGACGGAAATTTTTGTCCTCCGAGCGCAATTTTTAGATGAGGGAACAAAAAGTCACTTGTGACTAGATCTGGTGGTTGAGGCGGATGGCCAAATAGTTCAAATCGTAATTCCTGGATTTTCGCCATGGCAACCGCTGAGGTGTGAGACAGTTTCGTTGTCTTGGTGGAACAGGATTTTTTTTCTGTAAATGTGGTCGTTTTTCCTCAAGATCTATCTTCCGCTTGTCAAGTAATGATGAGTATTATGTTTTTGTAATAGTTCTTCCTTTTTGAAGATATTTGATTGAAATAACTCCATGATTATCCCAAAAAACAGTCGCCATCACTTTCCCAACCGTTCTCCCTTTGCAATCCATTGTGTGGACTGTATTTTTGTTTCTGCCGTATAATGGTGTATCCTTATTTCATCTACAGTAATTAATCGCCGCAAAAAAAAAATCGCAAAACTCGGATCTATTGCGCACAAACAGAGAGTTGGAAATGTTCTGTCGAACAAATTTTTGGTTTTACGTGAGCAAACGCGGCACTAAACGTGCAGACAGCTTTCTCATATGTAAATCTTGATTTAATATGTGACAAACACGTTCTTTTGACATGTTCATAACCTCTGCTATTTCCCTCACTTCAATTCGGCTGGCGCCGTTTGGTGAAGCTTGGCGATGATATTGTCGGTAGTTGGAGTTTTTGGACGTCCTAAATGTTCATCGTCTCCCAAGCTCTTACCGCCACGTTCAAATTCAGCTGCTCAAAATTTCACTATGCAAATGCCTAGTCCCCATACACGACTCATCTCTAATTTGCATATGCGTATTTAATGACAGTTCGATATTCGATTTTCTCCATTTTCACAAAAATGCTCATATCAACTTACTCAAACAACTGTTGCGTAACAAATGCGCTTTCAAAATGGCTGAAACTTTGGTGAGAAACTGTCAACAGATGAACAATAAAAATTTAGTAGCTTTTATTAACGAGTACTGTCATCTTTACATAGATATCTGAAACTTTTCAAACCATCCTCTTAATTCGAAATATTTTAAATGTAGTTATTTTCAGGAAGGAAAATTATATGAATTTTTTATGAACATTTGCCTTCGACATGCTTTTCAATGATGCTACGCCCCTTGAAGGGGGTACCCTGAAGTAGATTTTCCTCTATATTTCCTGAACCGTTCTCACTGAGATTATAAAATTCATCAACATCAGGAGCAAACATACTGTAGGGTTAATCTGTTAACGATATTATTTCCATTTGGAATAAGAGACAGAGTTCTAATGTCTATGGATGCTTCAAATTAGAAATTACAAGACTGAAATCGCAAAATCAACAGCGAGAAGCAAGATCATAGAAAACCAATTGAATATGCAAGTCTAATGATATTTAAGATTGATCAGGCATTAGTGATAAAGCAATAAGTGCATTTTCAGAATAGAACCTCAGAAGAAGTTACAAATAGATTTCAGGGTGGGATGCTACACAGGACCCGCAATTCCATGATTCTGACATATGTTTTGTAGAGCAGACTGCAAGTCCTAGGATGACAGTTCATAAAAGCTCATCTTGGAGATGAGAAGTAGTACCAGTTATATTCGTGCCATCGAAAGTATACTGAGTGAGAGGCTTGCTCTTAACCAGTGAAGAACCCAATATTTATTCAACTTCAAAGGCAAGAACAAGTCGATACGTCACTGCCTAATGGAGTCAATATCCCGTTGGAGAGTGTCAGCAATATCGAGAGGACTATTGTAAAGCTGAGTGCCATCGGCAACCATTGGGAAATTAGACTGAATTGAAACAGGAAGATTGGCAGTATATAGAAGAAAGAATATGGGAGCCTAGAAAAGACTCTTGTGGAACACCATTGGTGACAGGTCGCTGAGAAGATCGCCAGTTTCCGACTCCAACATAAAATTGCCTTCCAGACAGAAAAACTTTCTATCCAATTCAAGAGGTTAACTCTGATACCAATATGCTCCAGTTTAGCCAATAAGCGATTTATAGGTACACGATCAAAACCACGGGAAAAATCCAAACAAATGATGTCAACCGAAATACCGAGGTCAAACCGCTTTGACCTGTTGCCCACAGGAGGAGAAAATTGGTGAGTACCGATCGTCCTGGTAGAAATCCATGTTTTTTCGAAAATAATTGTAGCTTCATCACAATAGAATGTTGAGAATGTCTCGACAAGGATTTCAGCAGTTTCTAACCCACTCGCACTCCTCCGACTACCATTATTACGTACAGGAGTGATACCTTCCTATTCATATAGGAGCGGATGTATGAAGAATTTTTTCCGGTTTTTCGAGCCGGCGAGTTTAGATTCAAATTCATTCTTCTTATTTCTGATAGTCGATGTGAACGAATTCGAGTCGACTCTGTGGTTCCAATAATCCAGCTCGCTCCTAGAGCGAAGGTATCTCTGTCATAGGGTTTTTTTGAATCTCACCATCTGTAAAATCGATGGGGATATCCAAGATTGGCGGTATTTTGATTAATCAACCGACAGGTGGTATTTACAGATATCGTGGAATTGAGTTGCTCCATAAAGCTAGTAAACATTGAATTGACATCTTCATCTGAAAGGAGCTCTCCCCAGTTTACATCAGACAGATCAGCATTAAGATTATCGACATCTATCGACCCAACAATTTTCGAAGTTATTGAGTACACCTCGATAGATACAAACTTCAGCTTCGCTTTTAAGACCAAATGATTCGACAATCCCATAGACGGTAGATATTCTTTTGGTGACACAAGGTTACTGTTATTCACGAGAACCAAATTGAGAAATGGGTTATTATTCATACGGTAGCTAGTAGACTTGTCTACTAGTTGAAATAAAGTAGTTTTTGGATCATGAAGGATAGTTACTAGCAAATTTTAACCAGAATTAGGTGGAGGTAAAGAAGATATGGCCAGTTTATGTCTGGACAATTGAAGTCCTCGAGAAATAATGTGTTCTTTTTTGTTGAGGAGAGTTTGGATAGATGTTCAAAAACAACTGCAACATATGTGCAGGATATATGCAACCCACAGTGATAGAGAAGATCTTATTTTCAATATCCAGGAATAAATTATCCATTGCAGGAGTATTGAGAGAAGATACGGTGACGTTGTACACTCCTAAGAGCTGTTGAGATACACATATGCATACCCCTCCAAGACCTATTGTAGTTGAACTACCATTGCGATATAGAACGTAATGAGGAATAGCAATTTAGTGGTCAGAAATTCATGGATGTAACCATGACTCAGGCATGAAAATCAATTTAGGTGTGTGAGTATGAATAGGAGACAGTAGTTCCAAGTATTTAGATCAAAGAGAGTGTTTGAGTATAGAATAGGCCATTCGTGTAAGGGGTTATTTAGTTTTTTGAAGAATTTGAGGAAGTGGATGATTGTACTAGGTGGGGTGAAAAGTAACCTCCTTGACCGCCAGAATGCGCTGCTACTGTAGTCTGTTCATATATAGGCAGACATACTAAATTTTAGTGAGATACTGGCCTTAGTTTTGTTTTGACAGCTGGTTGCTGTTAAAGTGTTTCCTATCATGTTCAGTATGGACAAAAACGATTTTTGTTCTCTCATAAAGCATCATTTTTTGAGCGGCGAAACGTCGAAGAAAAAAAAGAAGGTTGGGTAAACATTATGGGGGTAATGCTCCGTCAGATTACACCGTCAAATATTGGTTTCGAGAGTCTCGTGGTGAAGTTCGCAGTGGCAGGCGCTCCAATGCGGTTACAGAGGACAATGTCAAAAAAAACATGAAATTGAGTTGGCTGACCGGAAAGTGAAGGTACGCGAGCTAGCAGATTAGTACCACAGAACAGACCCTAGTAAGAAGGTCGACTTACCAACCAAAACATTCAACACCCCCTCACGACCCCTCACCCATCTATCTAGTCCTCCCATAATAGATATAGATGGCACTAATTTACCCACGTCAAGTGTCAAACTCTGTCGATCAAACTTCAATCGCCGATAAATGAATTGTCAAATGTCTGTCAATGTCAAAGTTTTCAGTTTCCCGCTAAACCCTTTTATTTTTGCGGTTTGTGCTTCCAAAATCATTTTCTTTTCAGGTGTTTCTGTTGCTGGTGTCTTGGACTCAAGTTTAGAAATTCTCTTGTATTTTTCATCACGGTCCGTCAACCAAGATCTTTTCGAAAATTTATTTTGTATTATTAGACAGCATGGTGTAGGGAACACAAACCCTACTTGCCACCAGTTTATTGCTGCTTTAAAAACATAAACGGCTTAACATCGCCCATAGTTAATGGAAATCGTAAAACAGATGACTGTGAGAATTTGAATGTTTTGTCTTTTTTTTGCAGACTAACTCACAGAACATACTGATTCTGAGGATTCAGAACCTTCTATTCATGAAGAATATAATGAGATCTTTGGAAATGTACCAACTCCTATAACTGACAAATACACTACCTATTATGTGGCAGGATAATTTTTGCGAACAATTACAGTCCCAGGTGTCAAGTATGTAACGAAGAACTTTTTTGCGAACTGCCCCAACAACAGCACACGTTTATTACGAGGAATTGTGTGATAATAAGTCTAAGTTATTGTATCCTTCAGTAAAAATTTCTCAATTCTTAGAAGACATTCACAATAAACTTACTTTTTCCTGAATAGTAAGGAGCATCAGGAAAGATATTCACAAATCTCATTTTTCTCAATTCGATTTTTGTCAATTACATTCGGTGAAAGATGAAGTTTTTGAAAGAGCTACTAGTCTTCTAATTTTTTAATTCATTAAGGATAAAAAGAAGGAAACTGTTACTTCTGGGACTGAAATCAAATCCAAAAGATTCAGAAACAAGTAGGACAGCAGTCTTTGATGGGTTCAATTATAGGTGTTTCTTGTGATTTTAAAGAGCGGGTTATCTACACCCTACTATGTGTGTGTTATTTATTTACCATCGATCTTATACAGTCGGTGGTACTATACATTTTGTTTTGTTTGAGTTTTTATATCCTTTTATAGTTTACAAACATGTTTTCTAGTCTGTGATATTATTTATTTTCCTGCATGCACCTTTTACATTCATAGGAAAAGAAATTGATCTGTGACCAAATAGTTGAATTTTTTGAGTCCTTTACACCTAGATTCCCTTTGTTATCTATGATTCATGTTATTTTGTGATATACACATTCTTATTATTCATTCAGTTTCCTGAGTTCTTTTATTCGATTTTATTCGATTTTTTTGTTACAATGGGCTTTTTACACCCTGCATATACTTAAGGTTCTGCGTGCGGAACCTTATTTATATATTTGGTTTATATTTCTACTATGAACCTATCAATTGAACCCATCAGGAATATTAAAGCAACCCTAGTTTCCAAGATTAGTAATGAAATTGCTTATTTTTACCATATTCAACAATTTTCAGTGATCTCAAATTCATTTAAATAAAAACTTCTTGAGACAGTTATTACTGTACGTTTTATTTTTTATTTTCAGAAGCAGTATGGGGTAACTGCTATGAAGATGGCAGTGAAGGCAGTTTACCCTCAACGGGGGACCAATGGTAGCAATGGAGGAACAATATTATAGCTGACAACAAAATTTCAGAATTTCTTTTCATTTTGAATATTAGAATGTACCTGTTTTCTGTGATATGTGATTTAAATTTTTGATTTACATGTGTTGAGAATTTATTTTATTTTTGGAAATGTTTTCGGTATATATGGTTTGAGAGATTTTTGTTATTTTGAAATAAGAGTGTTATTGTGAAAAAATATTCATTAACTTCTCAATTTTTGAACAGTCTAATTGAGGCAGAAATACTCTGCATCGATTAGACTAGTTCATATACCCCATTTCTGTGAAGTTAAATTCGATCGTGGGAAATCAAGAATTCAAATAAGGCCCTTTGGGTTTAGTTTCCCATAATGGCACGCGTAGCGCTAGTTTCTATGCAGAGACGGCCATATTGTTTCCTATGTCGAAGCACAGAGTTTTTATTTCTCATTAGGGTCTGTTCTATGATTAGTACTGAGCACACACGCCATAGTTTGGGCGAGATTCCCCATATGAAAAAGTTATCCTGCCGTTGGGTGCCGCGCATGCTGACTGAAAGAGAGAAAGAGTGTTTGGACTTTCTGCTGCGGAATAGGAGGACTTTTGATTTCGATTGGTAACTGTTGATGAAACCTGGAGCCACTATTACACACCAGAAATCAGAATGAGTGCCCGGCAATGGACTGGAGCTGGCAAGATTGCTCCGATGTGGCAATGGGTCGGAAAGGTTATGGCGTCGATTTTCTGGGATTATCATGGTATACTCTTCGCGGACAACCTCGAAAAAGGAAAAACCAATAACAGCGAGTATTACTGTGCACTATTGGAGTGATTGAAGGCCGAAACCGGTGCAAAACGGCCTCACATGAAGCAAAAAAAATTTTTTTCTGTAAGACAATGCGCACAAGAGCATCGCAACCACGGTTAAAATCAATAATTTAGGGCTCCAATAGCTTTTGCATCCACCGTGTTCGCCAGATTTGGCTCCCTTGGACTATTGTCTCTTCCCAAACCTCAAAAGATGGCTCATCAATAAAAAATTCAGCTCACGCGAGTAAATCATCGACGCCGCGGATGAGTATTTTGCATACCTACCGGAAAATTACTTTTCGGACGGGATCAAGAAGTTGGAAAATCGCTGGAATAAGTGTATCGACCTTGACTACATTGAATAAAATGAAAAAACAATTTGCTTCATTCCCAAGGCGGTTACTATTCACCCCATTAGATATTTGATGTTCACTATGCAGATTTTTCGAAATTCAATTTAGTTTGGCAGTTAAATCATCACTAATCTTGACCGAATTGATGACCTCAGATGGATTTTTTGGTGCGTAGAAGTTTTTAAACTAGTGTTGGGTTTGCAAGTGTCACTGGGTGGTAGGGTAGTATTACCTATTCGCTGATTCTCTACTAGATGTTCCACCGACTTTGCTGCAACGTGGTTACGAACTTCACGAAGATTATTATTGACGTCAGACACTAGGTAGACCATTTATACATAGAGTATTTATAATATTATAAGATCTTCTCACTCTTTCCAGAATTTCCAAGATGCCATTGCCAGTACCAGTGATTGAGTTGCATATGGTTTATATATTAAATCAATGTTGATATTTCTACAGAGAGTGAGTGGTGCATATTTTCAAGCTCCTCGATCTTAGCTTCATTCGCATCGATGTCAACACGGTTTTCATCAAGTGTAGCAGAGTTGCTTTAGCGAATTTTCACACGTATTCATTTCACGATTGATATCTGCGATGTCAGAGGACAATTCCCGGTAGGAATTGTTCAACACTGTAAACATTTTTGTAAAATCACAATTTTTTACTCAACAAGAGATGGATAACTTACAAATTAGTGTGAATGAATATCAATTATGACACATTTTAATAATATTCAAAGAATTGTGAGAAAATTTGTTAGATACGGTATAATTTCACAATCTTATAGTATAATTCTTACTTGTATTGTAATTTTACAAAACTGTTTATTAAGATGATCTGGGTTAATTGAGCTTGATACTAAAAGCTCAACTTATGAAGTATTGAATGGGAAAATTAGAAGATCAATTTTTAGATCGGTTGGACATATTTTGTTGGATTTTGTCAATAGCTCACTAACTTCTGGCAAAATTCCTAAAGCACTTAAAATCAGTGTCGTTCCGGTTGAAGAGTTACCAGGCACTATAAAAGCGGAGGAATTCAGGCCAATAAATACTTTGCCACCTATTGAAAAACTTCTTGAACAAGTTGTTTATGACCAGCTCGTTAGTTACATAGAAAAAAAATGATATTCTGTTTGAGAATCAATCCGGTTGTAGAAGAATATACCTCTGCGAGTCAGCTATCCAGTTGATGATTAGTAACTTCAAAATTAAGATTGATCAAGGCAAATTTATTATTATTTATTATCGTGGACTTATGCACTATCTCAGCTAGTAGCTGGATATAATTTACCTTTCCCAGATTTAGCAATCAAAGGGAATAGGCTAGATTACAATATACTTGACATAAATTTCCTAACTATCCTACATGTATTAAGAATTACAGCTTTTTGCATTTCTATATAGGTATTCTTATGCAATTCTAATTTCTTAAGGCTATCATGCAAAGTTTTGGGTATTAAACCAGTCGAGGATACGATGACAGGAACAATATCTATTTTATCGAGGTGCCACATCTGCTTGATCTTAATAGCAAGGTCTGTGTATTTGGACTTTTTCTCCTGGAACTTGTTCAGCACGTTGTTATTATTCGGTATGGCGACATCCACCAGCACTGCTGTTCTGGCTCTCTTATCATACACCACTATGTCCGGCCTATTATTCGTCACCATTCTGTCAGTGATAACAGGCCTATCGTAGTATAATCTGATAGAGTCATTTTCCAATACGGGCGCCGGCTGATACTTGTAATATGGCTGGAAGGTGTTCAGAACTCCGTACTTGTGTGCAAGTTTCTGGTGGATAATGTTGCACACTTAATTATGTCTGTGAAGATACTCCGTATTGGCCAGTTGTTCGCATCCGGACGTAATATGCTGTATAGTCTCCGATCTTATATGGCATTTTCTGCACTTATCTGTTTCTAATGTTCCGTCCTTCATTATAAATTTTTTGTAATTGTTTGTAGCGATCACTTGGTCTTGGATGGCCATAAGGAATCCCTCTGTTTCTGCGAATAATTCTCCTTTCATCAACCATTTGTTGGAGGCTTCTTTGTCGATGTGTGGTTGATTAATCTCATGGTGATGTCGTCCATGCAATTCTTTTCTTGACCATTGCTCTTGTTTTTCAGTATCTGATAGGAACGGTAGATTCAGCAGGTCATCTCTGGTAGCAAGATTCAGAGGTGTATACCCCTTATCAGCCAACGATACCACTCTATGGAGGTCAGAAGTGAGAGCTTTTACTGAGAAGAATTCTCTGAGATTTCTTATCTGTTCGGTGTGTAAATTGACAACATCTATTAATCCGCGTCCTCCTTCTTTACGCTTCAAAGTTGTTCGTATCACAGACGATTTTGGATGATGATTGTTGTACTTTGTCAGCATCGTTCGGGTCTGCCTTTGAATATCATCCAGCTCTGTCTTAGTCCATCTGATTATTCCAAATGAGTAAAGCAACACTAGAATGGCGTAGGTGTTAATTGCCTTGACTAGATTCCCCGAGTTCAACATCGATTTCAGCACAGACTTCAGACGATGACTGTATTCTGAACGAATCTTCTTCTTTGATTGCTTTTGGTCTAACAATCTGGCTTGTTGGTATCCCAGATATTTGTATGTTTCGCCATCTCTCATGCACTGTATAATATCACCGTTTGGAAGTTGTGTTTCACCATCTATGACTTTCCCTCTTTGAATGTTCAGGGTCTCACATTTTTCAATCCCGAATTTCATATGAACATCTGCCGAGAACTCACTGACAGTTTTCAGCAAATCATCCAATTGCTTCTTGTTCGAAGCATATAATTTGATGTCATCCATATACAGCAGGTGGGAGATTGTATGATAATTCCTTTCTGCTTTTATCCTAAATCCGTATCCTGTTCTATTGAGCATTGAGGACAATGGGTTCATTGCTAAACAGAACCATAGTGGACTCAAAGAGTCTCCTTGAAAAATTCCACGACGTATGGGTATCTCGTTGGTTTTAATTGATTTATTGTTCATGTTGACCTGCAGAGACGTGCGCCAGTGTGTCATTGTTGTCTTTAAGAACTCTACCAGGGCTGGGTGAATTTTGTATATCTGCAATACTTCAACAAGCCAAGAATGGGCGGTACTATCGAATGCCTTCAGATAATCGAGAAAAGCTGAATAAACATTGCGATGCCCTACGTGTGCCTGTTTCATTATCACAGAATCGATGATGAGTTGTTCCTTGCACCCGTGGTGTTTCTTTCTGCATCCTTTCTGCTCCTCTGCTAATATATTGTTGTCGTCAAGGTGTTGGTATATTCGATTGGATATGCATGTGAGTATTTTGTAGAGTGTTGGCAGGCAAGTGATTGGCCTATATTGAGACGGATCCTGTGTTCTATCGCTCTTAGGTAGCATATATGTTAAGCCTTGCGTTAGGAAAATGGGTGTTTTCTTGGGATGTTGAAGAATATACGTGAGCTGTTTCGCTAGGGCTCCATGGAGCTTATCAAACTTTTTGTACCAGTAGTTGTGGATATTATCTATACCTGTGAGCTTCCAATTGTTGGTCGCTCTAATTACTGCTGTGATTTCTTCCACCGTTATTCCATCGAAGTCCATATGTCTGATCTCGAGGATTTATTATTATTATTATTGAAGTAATTTAAGGCTGAGGACAAGTTCTATAAAAGCCTAATAACAAAAAAATAATTTCTATGGTATTGCAAGCACAGCTTAGCCATAATTAAATATGCACACATATATAATAACTAAATCCACTTATGTCAAAAACGAAATCAAATTTAACAAAAGAAAGTCCAATTTATTTTTGAATTCATTAACCGAATTTGAGTCCACCACATCACTAGAAAACCTCTTCCAATCATCGAACACCCTATTCACAAGAAAATACTGTCTTTGTCTCGACGAAAAATTTTTTTTTCAGCTTCAGATGATGACCACGCAAACGAGTATCAGCACTCAAACTAAACAAACATCTCAGGTTGGCGTAATTGTGTTTAATTATACGATAGCACAAGATTAGATCTCCGCGATGTCTTCGCTGCTCGAAGGTTATGAGACCAGCTCTAGCCAATCTTTCATTATATGAGGGACTAACGACCCCAAAACTCATACGTGTAGCACGGCGCTGGACACCCTCAAGCATGCTTTTATCCCGAGCGAGAACCGGGCACAAAACCGAGCCTGCATACTCCAAAATAGGACGCACATAAATCTTATAAAGTGTAACCGAACTAGAGAAGGAAAACTTGACGAACGGTCTACGAATAAGATAAATTAAAGAATTAGAACGTTTACAAACACTTAGGACATGTTGCGACCACGTAAGGTTTGAAGTAACGGTAACTCCTAGATCTACATGTGAAGTAACTGAGCGAAGTGGATGATTGTCAATCGAGTATTGATGGGATGGATTATTGGGTCCTATATGGGGCACAACACATTTATCAACATTTAGTGGTAAAAACCAGTCGTTGCACCATCGGTTTATTGCGTCAAGATCGTCCTGGAGAATCTGTCTCTCGGTGAGCGGGTTTGCATACAACTTGGTGTCGTCAGCGAAGAATGACTTGCTAGATTTAATGTGTAATGAAAGATCGCTGGCGAAAATGACAAATAAAAGTGGCCCCAGGACGGATCCCTGAGGCACTCCGCTCAGAACCTGTCTTTCCGACGAAAGAACACCACCAACTCTCACCACGAATGTTCGCTGCGACATATAATTAGTAGTCCAGAGAAGCAACTTCCCGCGAATTCCAACGATATCCAATTGGTGAACTAATCTTCTTACTGTGACTCTGTCAAAAGCCTTGGCGAAATCGAGGTAAATGACATCAGTAGGGATCCATAGGCATGCGTCCAATCATTAACGCAAGACAAAAGATTGGTGGTAGTTGACTTTCTCTTTACGAAGCCATGTTGTTCCGACGGAATGATAAAGTTTTTCGTCAAGAACACGGTTGTCACTTCGACTATTATGCATTCCATCACTTTTGATGCAACAGACAGAAGGCTTATTGGTCTATAGTTACATAGGTCCAGTTTATCACCTTTTTTAAATATAGGAGTGACACTTGATTTCTTCCAGTCCAGGGGAACGCGGGAAGTCTCGAAAGATGTTCTCATAATCAAGGCCAAAGGATGAGAAAGGACGTCGGCAAACTTCTTCAAGAAAAAAGGACTGATACCATCAAGTCCTAGAGACGAATGATTTTTTAGCTTGAGTAGGTGCTTTTTTACTGTGCAAGAATAAAACTCTACGTATGTTAGACTATTCTCAAGACGTCTAGTTGCAGAATGGGGCATCTGATCGTTATTGGGCTCAGTTGTGAAGCAACTGGCAAATGCATCTGCCAAAATTTCCGCCGATTCGGCATCAGAGCCACACATGCTCCCATCGTCTTTTCGTAGCAAAGGGGCACTGACCTTCGATTGCAAATTGGCACGAATGAATTTGTAAAGTTTTCTGTTATTGTCGGAGGCAGCAATTGATTCCTCATATTCACAGCGTACAGAGCGCAAAGCATAGGTCACGTGACTAGAAAAATCTCTATGACTTGTAAAATCTTCAGAATTTTTAGTTCGTTTATATTTATTCCAGAGACGTTTTTTGTGTTGTATAAGTGATAAAAGTTCCGAATTTATCCATGGTTTAAGAGGGTTCACACGTGAGGTCTTTCTCCTGGAGTGTCTATCTATAAGGGACAGTAACATTGAATGGAATTTTTTCCACATAATATCAGCGTCGTCTGCTGGATTTGAGAGTCTTTGTCAGTTTACATGCTGAAACTCCTCTGAGAGCGAATCAAAGTTGGTCACACTGTATTCAACGCGATTGGATTTTTTAGGTATAGTAATATTAAGCTGAAGGTTGAAGTGATAGCTGCATGATCGGAAATGCCAATCGGTGGATGGTATTCAGGGTGTGTAATGAGTTGTTCTTCGTTGGTTAAAATGAGGTCAAGTGTTGAAGGCTCATATAATGCTATGCCTTGATTGCCGCACCTTAAATTTGTTGGACAAACCTTTCGATGCTCGAAATCCTCTACTACCATCAAGTTCTTCAAAATATATGTAGAGACGCTTCGTCTTCTTCTGGATAATTGTACCACTCAGGAGCACTCTGTTTTGGTCTTCGATCTATAATGACAAGGTCACTTTCATTTGTTCTATTTCTGGAACACAAACCATTTTAGCTGACAGTGAAGTTGAAGCTACAGACAACCTTATTTCATTTTCGGATTCTTACATCGATCGTACAGTTCATTCGTTAACATTGATGAGCGTGATACGGATGCAAACGACTCTCTAAGCCAGTGGTTTCCAACTTGTAGGGCAAGACTGTTTCCAAAATATAATTTTCGAATATAAACCAAAAAAGGCGAATAGGTGTCATAAAAATGAATTCGCAAAATAGGTATACGTAATCCACAATCCTGGCCGCGAATTCTGGGGTAAAAATGCTAAAACATCAATTCGCTGGAGCGAAAACATCTCGCTTTTGCGTTTGGAGCCTAGCGCTAGCGAGGCGAGAAGACAAGAACTTACTCGCGCCAAACTTCACTTAACGTAAGCATCTTTTTTTGCTGTGGTCTATGAACAGAATTAGTTCGTTAGTAGTGCTTGCGATAATCACGTTGATACATTTATTATTATTGCTTTTCTATGTACATTTTACATAATATTGTACATAACTTTGTAGCCCATTAAATAGATTATAATATCAGTTGAGTATTTATGAAATTAGATTGTTAGAAAAATTAAGAGGACGCAACTATTCTTTTCTTTTAACGGGGGGCGCAGGTACAAAAAGGTTGGAAACCACTGCTCTAAAGCGTAAACGATCAAGCATCTCTATTTTTATTTTAACCGGTAACATTGATTATTTTCGTATCGAAACTCGTTTTCAATTTTTGTAGGCAATACTATAAATTAGGAAGAAAACGGTTGGGACGTTTTACTCCATTACAATTTTTGTAACGAATGAAAATATGAAACAATAAGAAACGCAAAGCGGTTTTTACTCAAGCACGGAACGTCTAATAAGTGGCATTCAACAATATATTTTATACATTGGGGAATAAGGGAATTCAAACAGTTTGTTAGTTTAGATTCTCAATAACACCGACCGCGGCGAAGGCGGCTTATGTCAAAGGAAAAGCCGAACCAATGCAGCGGCGATATCATTTGAAAACATAATTTAGGAGTAGTAGTAATCAGTTGTATTTTCCGTTTTTATGAGTCCATTTGAAGACGCGTTTACAAAGGATACTAAATTCTTTTTATAATTACATATGTACACACAACCAAATTTATATGGAATCACTCAATCACTCGGTATTCCACATTGTTGATTGTTTTTAACCATGGATCTTTGACTATTTGTGAAGAGTGAAGTTTTTTTGTTGTAAAAAAATGGATAGTATGATAAGAAATGTTCGGGATATTGTACTCAGTCGTCTCTGAAATTTGAAACTGAGTCTATAATCATAATTGAAAATGCCTTACGTTGGATTGTTCGATGTGCAGAGGGGTCGAATAATTGCTCTCGTTGTAGAAGGGGTGATACAGAGGGATGTAGCGGCCACAATGGAGGTATCACAGGGGGTGATTTCAAAAACAACGCCCGGTACGTGGAGCTATAATCTCTGCGAAATAGGCCTAGAAAAAATCGTAGGAAGATCACTTCTGCAAGAAGAGGCCCTAGTTCGTCGCACCCTATACTCCAAAGGCAATTTCTGGAAGCAACAGACATCAGTGTATCAGTCGAGACAATACGTCAAAGACTTCGTTCAAAGGGTTTATAAGCAGAAGGCCCTTAAGAGTTCAAGATTTAATCAGGCAACAAAAAATTAACAGACTTAATTGGTGTATCGAGCACCAAAATTGGACTATTGAGAATTGCCGAAATGTTCTATCTTCGGATGAGACCAGAATTGGAGTTCGATCAGATGACCACCGTATTCGGGTTTTGAGGGGTCGTGGAAGACAAGCTAGAGAATCCGAGCAGCAAGACAAATACCGAAATATCAAGGGAATAATGTGATGTTTTGAGGTGCCATTATTCTGGGAGGCAAAACAGATTTGTTTTCGTTTCCTTCGAATGTAACGGCTAGAAATTACGTGGAACTAGTGCTGGAGCCTATAGTGAGACACTGGCGTGGTGCCCACGGTGAGAATTTTCACTTTTATGCAAGATAATGGTCCTCCGCATACCAGTAACCTAACGCGATATTATCTTGAAACTGAGGGGATTGGTATTTTGTATTGGCCAGCTTGCTCTCCAGACCTAAATCCTATTGAACATTTATGGGATAATCTCAAAAGGAAAATTAGATCACGCCAGGATAATCCAAGAACCCCACAACAGCTCATCCACAGAAGAGTGGAAAAATATCACCCAAGAGGAAGTCGAAAACCTAATCCAAACCATGCTATGACGGATTGAGGCTTGAATAAGGGCAAGAGGAGGTAATACAAGCTACTGAGGTCGAGAAAAACAATTTCCAATTTTTTTACTACATGCGGAAAGAATCTGTATTTTCTTTTATTTGTTTCTTTCTTAAAATAAACCTTAATTTATTTCTTTCTTCAATTGAAATATCTCAAAAAAGATCAATTCTAACAATCCTTCGAAATATTCAAAATACCGGGTGATTCCAGATAAATGTTTCGTTTGTGTGTATGTACCGATGTACTGATTAGATCAGTAAATAAAGAAATCATTAGCCACGAATATAGGAATTGAGTCCACGATAGCAAAAACGCGAATGAGGAGTCTTTACTATACGCATTTTTTGGGTGCATCTTGCCCGTTAATGACTTACCTCGGATACTGATGATCTTGGTGTATATATATCTTTTCCGTTACGAATGATATATTCGTAAGTAATACCACAACAGCTGAGATTTGGCCGGATATTTTTCTATGCTCGTTTTCGAATACTTACGTGCAGGAAATTCAACGAGAACTGGGCGACAAAATCACGAGAGCGTAGCTCGCGTGATTTTGTCGAGCAGGTCGAGTATGAGAAAACGAGCTTAGAAAATATCCTGCCAAATTTGAGATCGAGTGGTATTTACTGAGAAAATTCCGCGAATGACAAAACGTACAAAATGAACTTTATTGAGAAATGCGCACAAACTCAACGAGAAAATCATAAAGCATTACACATTACAAACATGTGTAGTTATTATTGGAATGAGCAGTTATTGAAAATGCAAATACTATATACAATTTTTTCACTCCGGGTCGATTCTATATGGGACGATGCCTGAGGAATTATGGAAGATTCAGCATTCGCAGAAGTTTTTCGTATATTTGAAACAAGATTCAAATGTTGCTCATTATTCAGTTGCAGCCTGACACCTGCCTCAGATAGGTTCGAAACAGAACCGGATCTATGATAATCATTTGTGATCATTTCATTTTTCGTATCCAGTCCAACTTTCTCTGCTTAAATTTTTGTCTATTTGGATATTTCATTTATTCCCAAAGGCATATTTTTGTAACAACCCTTAGAAGTACTGTTTCACTTGTAATATGTAATATTGTCTTTTCGACAATATCTTATGAAACAACCTCACAGGACATAAATCTGGGTTTTCCTCAATTTCTACTAGCCATTTACTATCACAGCATTTTTTTGAGTCGCCTTGGCAAGTTTTCGACAATATTGGGTTATATTCAATACGATCAGTTCCTCCCCCGTTATTAAATTTTTCCCCTTTGAAAAAGTGTACCTTGCAAGTTGCTGCTTCACCGCCACGCCATGCTAATTCATAAGTAACAATATGGAAAAATTTTTCAACAAACCTATCGGGGTATTTTCGTCCCAGTACAGAACCATGCTATCAATTTCAGTTCTTGTTAATGCAACGAAACTTTTTTTGCTCTTTTCCACATCCCCTTGTAACATCTTCCTTTTAGAATTGCGAGCTTCACGAGCCTTTCTTAATGCTGAATCGGTAAAGGGGTTGAAACTCAATTTTTCGAAATACATATTCTGCATCATTTTCGCAGTTGTGTTCCACATTGTTTTGACAACGTATTCTTTGTAATCTTGTCCATTTGTTTCATATTGAAACCCCAATCCATAAGAATTTCTGCAATATCTTCAATAAGAATGCTGTATATCCAAATCGAACGTTCGTTCCTTGCAGAATATACTGAATTGATTCCAAATCGAGCTGTGCGTTTTTCTTGTATTTTTGGGGATAGAATTCTGTATAGAACTGTTTATTTCTGCTTCACTGGTGCTTCCAAAACGAGACATTTTAATTTTTATCGGCAGAAACTTTACAACAGGTACTAAAATGGCTGTTCTTAACAGTTTTAAAACCGTGCTATTTGTTGTGAATGTTGCGTTGCTATGGAAACGGATTCTCTATGGGCAAATTTATCCACTAATATCCTACCTTCCTTCCTATTTCTATGCAATTTATCCAATATCAAACTCGAATTTCTGTTCCTAAACGTGCATTTTGACACATGAGTGGAATTGTCAGTAATATACTCAGATTTTTCAATATCATTATGTATTATTTTCTTGGGATGCTTAGATTTATAGTTGATCGTAACTCCCTTTACACTATTGTTCGGATACTGACGGATCAGTAATTCTTCCGAAAATTTCTCATGGTTGTGCGCCAACACAGATCACATCATTAGCTCCGTCGGTTTAAATATGTGCTTTACATCTCGTAGCTCGTATGATGCATGACCATCATGACCTTGGATGACGAACAGCGATTTTCCTTTCTCACTCACTATCACACTAACTTGCATGACAGAGAAAATTAGTTGATTTCAATATACTAAAATTTGTTACTACTATATTCTTCAAGTAGATATCTGAATGTGGAAAAACATTCAATAAGTAAGTAATGCTTTAACGATGACCGGAGAGAATTTTGTTGTACATGGAAGTGAATTCCTTTACGGTGCGGCGTCGAGGTAGATACAACGAACAATCGCATGGAGATAGAAACGCAGAGAGAAGACAGTGGCCGCATAGGAAAGGAAGACGGAGGAAATTCTCACAAATAGAGGTCAGAGCTATGGATGCCCGGGGTATAACCAAAGATAGTTCGGTCAATTTAGAGATTCACCCTCGCATAAATTCTTAACAAGCTGAAAATTTGCATGGACCTTAACAGGATTATAATAACAATTTGGGAAGTCGCAATCGATCCCATGTGTAAAAAATTTTTTCCAAGGTCTAAGTTCGCAAAATTGGTTATTTGGATTATTCAGAGAAAGTGTTGATAGTCGGTATTCTGACACAGCTCCCCTCCAAAGAAAAAAATGTAATCAACAGGTGACAAACTAGAAATTGTCACTATTCAATTGAAAATAACAGTTGTACCTAAAGAACGTCAAGAATATTTAACACGAATTCATTCTGACAAAGTGAGTCCATAATATACTGTAAAAGCTCCTTATTCGCGCTTCCTACATTTGCGTTTCCACTACTATTCACGGATAAAAAATGCGACTAAAGATTTTTTCATTCACTGATCTAATTAGTACATACATATGTTTTAATAAATAGGATTCGGTAACTTTTGTAAACGCGTCGGCAAATTGACTAATGAAAAAGTAAAATAGACCTTATTACGACTACGCCTTAAGTATGTTTGTAAATGATATCGCCCCTGTAATGGTTCGGCTTTTCCTTTGACATAAGACGCCTTCGCCGCAGTCGGTGTTTTTGAGAATGTAAACAAACAAAATGTGTAAGTAAAAGACCTCTTTACTCAATGCATTAAGTAAATTGTCAAATGCGTCTTTCTAATTTAAGTTGCCTAAAAAAATTTCTATACGAAAAAAATCAGTGTTACCGCTTAAAGTAAAAATAGAAATTCCACCAAAAACGTTCTGTAAAAAACTAGCCAAGTCTTAATGGAGCTGCTTGTTTATCTCTAAAAAGTACTGAAATCTAGACAAAAACGTCTAAAGTTGCTTACTGTGATTTCTTTATTATTAGAGTTAATGTTGTGTGACTTGGCCGTTGGACATTCTTTATACGTTAGAGGGTAGGTACAAGTCAATTTTGTTTACACGTAATGCTATATCTATTGTAACTACCTATTTTTTTAAGCGAGATAATAGCCCATACTGGTATTGGTAATTAGATGCACGTGCCTTATTTTACGCTGTTGTTGATTGTGCAACACATGCATTCAGCATTGATAATGATGACTTCTGCTCTCTTCTTTTTGGAGCGTCAAATCGGTCACGGTACCATAAAAAAGACGTACCGACGGACTTCTATCAATTATTAGAAGTCCGTCTATACTGGAAATATTTTTTTATACTGTGTGTTTCAGGCTCGCCTATGCATAAGTCTGAAATTGACTGGTTATTCAATCAACGTTTTCCAAGTGGCAATTTTCCATCATCAATAGGTAGCGGTTCTGAGGACAGATTGGTGCAATGGTGTCATGGAGCACCTGGTTTTGTACTCTTGTGTACCTTTCAACGGCACAGTCACACAACATTAACTATAATTATTGAAATGGCGTCAAGTGACTCAGTCGTTAGTTTATATTATCAAAATTGTTGAGGCTTTATTCCTTTATTTCTGTGTTTGCTATTTCCACCTGATACAAATAGAGATAACTATCTGTACTATTTCGATTGTGTGACTTCTTTAATGGAACGCCATCCCGACGATACATTCACTGTTGTAAGTGATTTCAATTTAACCTCTTTCATGAGGTCATATGATAACATCCGTGGGTTTTGGTGCAATGAATTTATCCAAAATGAAGTAAACACTGAGTTCAGGGATTTCTGTTCATATAATTCTTTGTCTCAATTTCATTGTGTAGAAAAATTTTACTCGATATTGAATGATATAATTGATAAGCATGTACCTAGACGTAATGTTAGTCGCAAGAAATATCTTGTATGGTTCCCATTTTCAAAAGTGGCAAAAAAAGCTTCATTAAGAACTATAGACCTGTTTCTATCCTCAGCCATTTTGGAAAAATTTTTTGAATCGATTTTGACCGGAAGACTTTTTCATCTCTGTAGCGCTCGATTATCCAAACACCAGCACGGTTTTTTCAGGGGCAGATCACCTTTGACAAACTTAGCTCCATATGTGAACTTTTCATCCAAATGCTTTGACGAAGGTGTCCAAGTGGACGCAATATACACTGATATGGCTAAGGCCTTCGACAAGGTGCATAACGATACAGTAGTTCAAATACTGTCTGATTTTGGCATGGTCGAGTAGCTTACGAAATAGATGAATTCTTATTTAACAGGTAGGCTGCAATTTGTTGTGGTGAAGGGAATGTCTTCTAATGTTTTTCACGTCACATCCGGAGTGCCTCAGGGTTTTCACCTGGGACCGCTCCTGTTCGCAATCTACATCAATGATATCTCCCAATGTTTTATTGATACTCATTATGAGTTATATGCTGACGACCTTAAAATATACAGACGAGTGAAATCATTTTCCGATGTAGATGCTTTTCAAAGAGACTTCCTTTTGCACTTAGATACTTCAGTCTTAATGTTGACAAATGTCAACACATCAATTTCACCAAAATTATAAACAGCATACAAACGTCATTCGCACTTGGAGGTTTAGATATCACTAAAACAAATTTCGTTAAAGATCTTGGTATTATTCTTGATGAGAAACTTTCGTTTTCCCCTTCATGTAGATCATGTGGTGTCAAAAGCTTTCAAAATGCTTGGTTCCATGTTGAGAATAACAAGAGGATTCAAAAATGAAATTTCATTGAAGAGGTTGTATTTTGTACTGGTGAGGAGCTATTTGGAGTATTCCACTCCCATTTGGTCTCCTTTTCATTACATTTATATAGATAGAATAGAAAAGGTGCAGAAAAATTTCATAAAAAACCTTCGCTTCAGATTCCATCGATGTATGCTGCGAAGTGATTATAATGCATCCTTAAGGCACCATGAAGTTTTCAGTTTGGAGCAGGGAAGAATGTCTTTCGACAGAATATTTCTATATCGTATTCTAAACAATTATTATAATTATTATTTAATACATTTCCAATCAATTCAACGTTCCTCAACATAATAATCTCGAAATGCACTTTTTTACGTTCCAAAAGCTCGTACTGCCCTGTATTTCAACTCTATATTTTTAAGAACTATGCGTTTTGCCAATTTCCACCTGAATGGTGTAGATATGTTTTCAGTGAGCCTGTATAATTTCAAAAAAACTTTATTCACCTACTTAAGGGATAATATTTAATTTCAAAATCAATTTTGTCGAAGTTCATCTCGGTATTATTTTTGAGGAATTCTTTTTCTTTTGTTTCAGCTTTCAGTTAACATGTTTGTGAGGACAACTAGTAGAAATTGTACTTCTTAATTTTATTTGGCGAACCCCTGTAATTGGGATTTCCTGTAGGAGTTCCTGTTTAGTAAAAAATAAATAAATGAATAATAATAAAGAAATTGCAGTAAGGAACCTTAGACTGGGCACGAGTTTGTCTATATTTCATTACTTTTGAGAGATAAACAAGCAGCTCTATCAAGACTTGGCTAGTTTTTACACAATGTTTTTGGCGGAATTTCACTTCTTTATGTAGAAACGTGGGCATATTGATTAATTTTATTAGATTTTCTTATTTGACAATTTTTTTCTTTTTAGGAGTAGTTTTTTTATTATTACAAATCTTTCTTTTCTTTCTTTCCGGTTCTGATCCTTGTACATTAGCATCAGTTTTTTTAAATTGTAAGTATGAGTATAAAAGCCTATCTAGTCTTAACCAGAGTTTTCCTTCAATGTTATTTATATGCGTATTAAAAGCAGAAGGGGAGGCATTCGTCCAGTACTGACTGTGGGACGCTATAGGCTAGGTTAAATTAGAATATGTACCCCAGATCTTCGATTATCCTAGTTTTTAAAGTTTTCCTTTATGTTTCCATTAAACCCCAACTCTTTACCAAATTTCAGCTCTCGGAGTTTATGGGAAGTACTAGTTCTATTCTGATGATCATGAGTGAGTGAGTGTCATAAATGCAAAACTTTGCTTTCGCTTACCTTAGGAACTAAATGACCTAAAGGCTTGAAATTTTGGATTTTAAGTATGTGATTATAGCTTACTGGATGACGAAAATTTCTGCGTCTTATCCAGAGGTGCTTAAATCCGGGCCTGAAAATGCGGCGAAATGGTTTCAGTAAAGAATGGTACGGCAGTGTTCGCTTCGCTCTCGACTTGGCAGGGGCACTACCGTGCCCCCTGATGTTTGCTCGTTTACGCCTTAGAGAGTATTTTGCATCCATAACAGAGCTTCTAGTACTAGCAGAAACCGATTGTCGAAACGGTCCGGGTTCTTGAGGTTTCTTACCGAATTTTTGTAATAATGAAATAACAACCGAGCGACGAAACTCTAAGTTGTCAATCTTCAAGCCATACTCTCTTTTGCTAGTAGCCACGCATAATTCATACTCACATCGAGCCTCCAGAATAATATTGGCACATACCGTTTTTGCCTCGTATTCCAATTCTGTATTGTGCAATGTTAGAATCCATCTGGTCAACTCTTCCCATATATTTGTTATATTTAAATATTATATTTGGTTGGGATATATCGACCTTTGCTTTATTTTTCAAAGAGTATCTTGTCGCTTTTGAATAGGTTGCACTCCATAAATATTCGAAATCAAGCTTATCACACTATTATCATTTCACCTAACTGCAGAAATGTTACTTTCTTTATCTATTTAGGAGTCATAAAAACCTCTTTCTTTTCGTTTCATTTCTTTGGAATCCTGTAATGGGCATTTCTCTGTTCGTATTCTCGAACTGTTTCCGTGCCCCTAATTCATTCAGCATTGTTACAAAGTTTGTACTTGTAAAAAAATTATTGAAATATAATTGGAATCGCAGTTCTTCAACATTTGAGCCTAATGTATTAGCTACAACGTCTTCTCCTAAATCTAAATTTAAATTAACTCGGCCATATCCCCGACCTTGATGAATAGAAGAATTCAAGCAGTATCCCAGTTTAAGTGCTGCCACCCAAGCTTAAAATCCAAAACGAATCGGTTTGCCACGAATGAATTGATTGCATCCATGTCGTCCGAAGTACTACTACTCGTCTATGGCCACAATACTTTAAATAGGAGCGTAACGCAAGAATTTCTGATTTAGCATTATAATAATTGGACGTAGTTCACCCATTTTGTCATTTTGTGGTAAATTCTGATTATCAGCAGCCAAGAAAGTCGTGTAGTTACACTATTTATAACTCGAGAACGGCTGTACAGATATGGCTGAAAATTGTTTGGTAGGTACCTTAGAGCCAGGAGACGGACATAGGATACTGTTTATCCCGTTCGACAGCGTTCCCGTGCGACTTGGATGTATGGATGACAATTTGATTTTTGTAAGAAATCAATATTAGAAAAGTGAAGTGAACTATAAAACGAAAAAAAAAGGAAGTTTATGATTCTTTAATGAAGGCAATCGATGATGAAAATGGTGGTTTATGTTTCCTAGATGCCCCTTGTGGAACTGGTAAGACATTCCTCACGTCAGTAGTTTTAGCCACTGTTCGTGCGAGATCCAACATAGCAGTTGTAGTTGCTTCTTCTGGAATAGCAGCCACATTGTTAGAAGGATGCCGTACGGCTCATTCAGCATTAAAATGACCGTTAAATCTTCAAACTATTGAAGAACCAACGTGTAATATTGCAAAACACTCAGCAATGGCCAAAGTTTTATCGGCATCGAAAATCATCATCTGGAACGAATGCACAATGGCGCATAAACGTGCATTAGAATCACTCATCCGACATTTTACTGTCTGGCGATTTCCGCCAAACACTGCCAGTAATTCCAAGATCTATGGCTGCCGACGAATTAAACGCTTACCTCAATTCGTCGAATCTATGCTATGTGAAGAAACTACAGCTAACAACAAACATGAAAATTACATTGCTTGATAATAGATCTGCTGAAGATTTCTCGGAGCAATTGCTAACTATCGGTAATGGTTAAGTACCTGTCGACGAATCGAGAGGATTGATATTATTTCCAAATAATTCCTGTAATTTTGTCTCATCAAAAGACTAATTTATCAACAATGTACTTCCAAACATTATTTCTAACTACAAAAATAATGAATGGTTGAGTAAGCTAGCAATTTTAGTGGCTAAGAATAAAGATGTAGATGACCTGAACTACATAATTCAAGATAAGATCATTGGAACAATGCATTCGTTCAAATCTATTGACTACGTCACAAATGAAGTTGAAGCCACCAACTATCCAATTGAATTTTCAAACTTCTTGGATGTGCCTGGCTTACCACTGCACAATTTACGCCTAAAGATTGGCTCGGTAGTAATCATGCTATGAAACATAAGCCAACCAAAAATGTGCAACGATACGCGTTTGGTGGTAAGAAAATTGATGAACAATGTAAATTGAGCGACGATACTGAAAGGAAAATTCAAAGGTGAGGAAATTCTCATTCCGAGTTTCCCGATGATCCCAACCGATATTCCGTTTGAATTTGAAAGACTTCAATTTCCAACCCGTCTTGCATTTGACGTGACCATCAACAAATCACAAGACCAATCCTTCAAAGTTTGTGGTTTGAATCTAGAACATCCATTTTTTTTCCCATGGTCAATTATATGTGGCATGTTCACGGGTCGGAAGACCCGTAACCTGTAGGTACTTATTTTTTTTTGTATTTTTCCTAATAAAAAAAATTAATATATTACAAAATCTGCTTATTTATTGCCTTTAAGGCGGAACAGAGTTCGCCGGGTCAGCTAGTAGAAATATAAAAATTACTTCAACTTTATTTGTTTGTAGAGTTGTAAACCATTATATTTATAGTGTCTTCACGTGTTTCCCAACATCGGTGACAGGGTAAAATAACGTACCTACTCAAAAATGGGTAGCCACACAAACATACATTTCATCAGATTCCACTTCAATTATATGATTTTGCAGGGGTGCGTATATTTTGTTTCAGTTATTAAATGTTCTACAACCCCTTAGTCGAAAAATAATTCGAAAAACTGTATGGATTCAGATGCTTCAGAGAGCGTAAGGGGTGGTTTAATGTTTCATTGCAATACCTATTTTAAGTCGATTTTTAATAATTGACAGAGGTAGGTCATTATCGCTGCTATACTGATTATCGTCCTGATCACTGCCGTTGTGATATACTTCTGATGAAATCTCAGCCTATGTATTTAATTGTACTTTAAATAATCTATTCGGATCATTACAATTTTCGTTACCTGAATCATAAGGAGTTTCAGTGTGATTTGACGTCTCGGGCGGTAAAATATACACGGAATCATGAAATTCATGTGGATGCCTTTAGTGCAGCTTGGCTATTCGTGGTGATTTTTAATATCTCTCCGCAAGCAGGAGGTTAGTATAGTGGTTAATAGTGAATATTTCTGCTTTAAGCGCAGTCGCAAGTCCGCCAAAACAGCACCTTCACCATTTACACCAGCTTCAACACCTTGGGCAGCTTTGGAACCCTCAGCGAACCAACCGAAGACCCTCAAGTAGATAAGAAACTTTATGACAGGTCTTCTTACTGTACAAAACCAATTAACTGACAACGTTCTAGATCAATACATCGCAGAAAGCTAAATGAAGAGTTTTTGTGACTCCATCAATTGAAAGAATGATGTTCAATTGATTTAATACAGATATTCGATTTTTGGATACAAAGGTCCTTTTTTTGGAGAAGAAATACTGATCAAGATTGATCTTTGATAACTTACCAGGAGGAAAAATGATAGGTACAGCTTCTTTCTTGAGCCGATTCATCAGCATTGAGGAAAAACTATTCTGATGGAAGTGAGCCCCGCACACCCTGTATTTTGAATGATGCATCTTGTCTGCATGGATGCCTTGCAGATCAGGCCTTCCAAGGGCTCTCATCCATTCATCACATCTGTAAAGAAAAATTGCAGAATGAATTAATAAATAATTTATAATTCTGATAGTTCTCTTCAAAAATACGGTATTAAAACCTAAGACACGAAAAAAATATTTGATCAATCTTCATGTTAGCTGAGGAGTCGGCACTTGAAGTAGAACACGTACTTAGGAAACACCTTGCATACAGTACTTCATGATTCTCTTTGTATTCTAGTTCTTGCGAATAATCAGGGCAATATATTCATGGAAGAAGATTGACGATAGGATAAGTAAGAGGAAAGTTTTACATTAGAATGACACAGTCAAGAACTTTTGAAGACTTTCTTGTTTTTCGATGTACATGCTGTCAAAGAAGTACCGGGAATTCGTCAATGAAACAAAAAATATTTAATTTTCATCCCAATTTATTGGAGATTAATAAGATATTGACTTCAGTTCTCGCCGCTAATGCTCTTTTAGTGATAATTTGAGTTTTGGGAAAAGAAAACAGTCGGCCGTAGCCATGACAGGTGAATACGGTGGTTGTTCGTTGGTATTTGTTTTTGGTCACAATGATAGTCTTGTGAAATGGTGCATTATCATGGTGCAAAATCCATGGGTTTTCTTTCCACGAGTCTGGCCTTTTTCGACAAATTCGAAAAGGCCGCATAACGCTCAGGTAATATGAAATTGATTTTTTTATATATTTATTTTTTATTTTGAATGTATCCCCTATAATCCCATATAAACTATCATTCCACATTCACGGTTAGAGGTTATACTGTACAGGGTGGGCAAATTTCGATGTATTTGTACTGCAGCGATGTGAAATATTGCAGATATAGAAAAATGAACCCTCCTCTCTCGATCTTATTTTCAGGGTAGGTTTAGTGGTGCCAAAATCTTTCTGATATTTCTTTCCGTTCTGGACTTATTCAAAATTTATCGAATTTTATGAAAATCATCCATCGCGGATATCTCGATCATCATCAAAGTTACATAAAAATATGTTTGACATTCTACAGGCACATTTTTAAATAGAATACAGTGCTGTAAGTTTTAGCTCAGCGGTTTTTGAGTTTCAATGCAAACATGCTTTTATTTTCAAACGACTGTCAAAATTTTTTCGTAAATTTTTCTTTAAATTAAGCAAGTTCCACGAAGAAATAATACATGGGCGATGTCAACCCAGATTGTTGGGTCCATAATGATTCTAAAACATCATAATCGGCATCACTTGGAAGACTGAACCTATCCATCGGGGCTCTCTCGGTCAAACAGAGAGGGAATTTGAGGAAATATCGCAGGTTATGTATTTTTCTTATTATCTCCTTAGTCCTTCATGACCTTGCTTGCTATTTAAAAATTTTTCTCAGATTTGTTTAGACATATAAGAAGTATCATTGTTGAAATATTTTTCTGCTGGCTTTCTTTTCCCATTGTTACAGATTCCTGTCCCAAACCCCCTTCCTTTCACCCTTGCTTTGGAAATCATGGAATGCAAGAGAGAATGAAGCAGCTAAGCAGAAAAATCATTGGTACTCTTTATGTACACACGACACTAACACAACATAAACAGACAAGCTATTGCTAGTGCAATAGCGACAGGAAAACGAGTTTTTCCTCAGGGTTTTTCACTCGTTTATTGAATCATATATAAAATAGTATGATTCCCCTGTTACATTTCCTGAGTATTTTTTCTGACACGCCAAAATTATAGATATGAACATTTATTGTAAAAACAATTATTCAAATTTTTGTAAATCCTCTCTTTTCAAAAGAATATATATATATATATATATATATATATATATATATATATATATATATATATATATATATATATATATATATATATATATAAACCATAGAAAATTTTACCTCTATTGAATGCAGCATTTTTTTCCTTTTCAGAAATATATAACACTTGTAGACAATTATTGCATTTGCACACATCACTGAAAACCACAGATTTTAAAGATCCTTTATAGGATCATAGTAATTTGATTCGATTTAGACCATAGTAATTAAGTGTGGTCTTAGAGTTTTCGACAATCATTTCTACTCTTCATAAATCGAATTACAGATGAACATTAATTCTTTTGAAATTTGAAACTTGCTAACCTGAGGAATCTAGGTAACATATGAGTCCATGCATGTTACTTTGGTAATATTCTATTAAAATGTTCAAAAAGCTATGCAAATAAACAAATATATTATTATAAAAACAACCTATGACACTGAACTTTTCTCAAACGAAAACCAAAAACATACGAAAATCTTTAACAGAAACAAAAAGTCCTAACTATAGAAATGGGGAAAACTACTTTATTGCAAATATTCAAAAGTGTTGCCATTGTTTTCAATGCATAAATTACATCGCCGAGAAACACTAGAGCAGGCATTGTAAATATGAGTATTGCTAACAGAAGCAAGACATTCCCTGAAATTATGTTTTAACTCTTCTTAAGTGTTACTGTTCCTCTTGTAAAGTGAATCCTCAACATGACCCCAAAGAAAAAAATCTAGTGGCATCAAGTCAGGGGAACGAGGCGGCCATCTCATAGGACCTCAAGTTCCTATCCAATTATGTCCAAAATTCAAATTCAACAGATCAGTGATGGCATTTGTTTGAAGGGAAGGGGCATCATCGTGTTGAAAAAATATTTGATATTTGTGCTAACGGAAGTTGATCGAGAAATCCTTCAATATTATTGTTGATGATTTCTTCAAAACGTGCTACATTCAAATTTTCATCAAAAATTTCAAACGCCAAAACGCGACTATCTTGAAGTGCACACCACACATTGAAACCATATCTTTCTTGATGCTGCAGATCAATATGGCGTTGAGGATTTACATCGGACAACAAATGTTCATTGAAGCGATTAAATATCTTCATCTGTCCATATGACTTCTCTAAAAACATCTGGGCGTTCTTGGATATTTTCTAGATACCAATTCAAAAAATTTAGTCGGAGGGGGGGGGGTCCCTTGGCTGCAAAAATTGGGAGACTTGCCTTTTGTAGGGTTTAAACTGGTTCTCTTTGTCTACTCAAAAAATTGAAGGTTTGGCCGTTACAGCACCTATCACTTCGATCGTTGCTTCCTCTCTCACTCACATAATATTTTTTATTTCTTAATTTTTCGAGTGAGCCTCTTTTGATAAGATTCTGTTTAATTCTTCGAAAAATAGATTTATTTGGCTGGTGCCTTTTAGGAGACCGATTGAAATATGTTTCGGCCGTTGCTGCTGAATCATACCCACTAAGAATATAACATTCCATCATATCGAACTTTCCATAATTACCATAGTTATGATTTCTATTCTGCATCTTGAAACAACCAGTCTCAGGTGAACAAATTTTTAAATGTAATAGTTGGAACATACAACTAAGAAGCAGCTATTTCTATATTCAATAAACATTAATACCTATACTGAAAATGGAATCGTAAGTGTCAAACTCTAAGACCACAGTTAATTACTTTGGACTAAATCGAATCAAACCATAGAAATAACCATCATCTTAGATGAGATCTTTAAAATCTGTGGTTTTCAGTCATAGAACAATATGAATCGTTGATGGGCATCCACCTAATGAATGGAATTGTGGCAATTTCAGGTTTTTCTCTGAAAAAAGGTACTGAATGCAATAATTGAGTACAAGTATTATATATTTTTGAGAAGGAAACAATTACTTACAATCACCGAAAACCGCAGAGCTAAAAATAATTTCTATACAGCACTGTATTTTACTCAAAAAAGTGTCAAACTTATTTTCATGTAACTATGATGATGATCGAGATATCCGCGAACGACGATTTTCCCAAAATCCGAGAAATTTTGAATAAGTCCAGAACGGAAAGATATCAGCAAAATTTTGACACCACTAAATCGGTTTCTGAAAATCAGATCAAGTGAGGGGGGTTCATTTTTATCTATCTGCCATATTTCACATAGCTGCCGCACAAAAACATCGAAATTTGCCCACCCTGTACATGTCGTTTGTAAGTAACCTGCTTGGATATTGCTCCTAGTTAGACCATATTTGAGAATTTTAGTGCAGAATTTGATGAAATGTTAAAATTTTTTAATTAGTTTTTGAGCCTGGGTCGTTAATGGCCTATTGGGAATTAGACTTAATTTTTGAGAAAAAATGATGGAATGAAAACAAAACGTACAAATTAGACATAGTCACTTAGAGTGATAATCTAAAAAACATTTGTCATGTACTGTACAGCTTTCACACGTTTTTGTGGTTTTATTATTGCAAACTGTACAACGTTTTGGTTGCTGAAGCAACATAATTAGATGTTGTCCAGAGCTTCTAGCACTAGCGAAACCGATTGTCGAGATGGTCCGGGTGCTCGAGGTTTTTTACCAAATTTTTGTTATAATGAAATAACAACCGAGCGACGAAATTCCAAGTTGTCAATATTCAAGCCATAATCTCTCGCTAGTAGCCAGTCATATTCATACTCACATCGAGCCTCCGGAATAATATCGGCACATACCACTTTTTGCCTCGTATTCCAATTCTGTATTGTGCAATGTTAGAATCCATCTGGAAAACTCCTCCCATATATTTGTTATATTTAGATATTATATCTGGTTGGGGTATACGCTTTTGCTTTATTTTTCATCCCATAAAAATTACCATTCCATATTCACGGTTAGAGCTTACACCAGGGGTGCTCAAACGGTCTATCGCGAGTGCTTTTTGAGTAGATATCGAGAAGAAAACATTTTTTAATAAGTAAGTTACTAAATTACAAAAATTTATTACCTAATAAAATAACACTCTGCTAGCGAAAAAAGGCGGATTTATCAAAGGAACGAGCGGTACTTGTCAAAGAAAAGCCGCGTTTTTTATTCTTGCCGCTTTTCTAGAAATTTCGGGCGGCGTATTTGACGGGAACATTCGAGACTTTCGTTCCGACGATATAAATGTTGGGCCTGCAGGAATTGGAGTCATTCGAAATTGTAACTTGAAGGCAATACTACGTTGACACAAAGTTTATTATTAAGTAGTACAAAATGAGTGAAGCGAAGAAATCTAAAACGTATCATTTTGATAACGATTGGGAAGAAGAATTTTTCTTTTGTATGGTGAAGGATAAGTGGATTTGTCTTATTTGTCGGGCGTCAGTTGCAATACCTAAGCGTGGTAACTGAGAGAGGCATCATAACACGGTTCATAAAAACTATGAAAAGGGTTTTCCGCCACAGAGTGAATTAAGAAAACGAAAATAACGTGATTTGATATCTTGATTGAAAAAAGAACAAACAATGTTCACAAGACCAGCCAAACAATCAAAAGCTGCTACGATCGCGTCATTTGAAATATCTCATATATTGGCGAAACATAAGAATTAGAATCCATTCGAAGATGGATCGGTTGTGAAGGAAGTATTTACTGAAGAGGCTTCACTTGGAGATTTAAACAAAAACAGAAATCATGTCTGCTATCAGAGAACTCCAGTTATCTCGTGCGACTGTCACAAGTCGTATTGAAGTCATGCGTCAGGACATGACAGATAAACTAAAACATGATATCATGAAATGTACATACTTTCCTTCACAGTTCGACGAATCCACCGATATGACAGACACTGCCAGCTGTGTATTTTTATTCGGATGGTATTCAATGACATGTTGGCTAAGGAAGAATTTTTAACAATCATTACTCTGAAGGGGAAGTCCCGTGGAGAAGATATATATGATGTTTTCTTCAATTTTGTAAAAAACTACAAGCTACCAATATATAAATTAGTGTGTTTTACAACTGATGGAGCACCAGCAATGACTGGAAACAAAAACGGTTTTGTGGCATTCTGTCGAGCTAATGAAGATTTCCTAAATTTTTTCCATGCCATCACATTATACATCAACAAGTTTTGTGTTCAAAAGTGTCAAACGTAGAAGAAATTATGGGCATTGCAACAAAAATTGTGAATTCCATCCGTGCACGTAGCTTGCAACGGCAAGTTGCAGTTGGAAGATAGGAAGTCAGCTGAACACACTGATTTAGTTCTTCACACGGACGTCAGGTGGTTCAGTCGCGAAAAATTCCTAGAAAGGTTTCAGTAAATGTAGTAAACGCATTCAAAAGTAAATTGCAACTTATGATAGATCAAATGAAAAGAAAGGACCTGAAACATTTTCCGTCTTTGAAAGCAAGGATTCCTCAGTTGAATTATGATACGTATGAGGCAGAATTATCAAATATTTTGGGACAATTCGAAATGCGTTTTTATGATTGCAGTAAATTGGCAAATATAGCCTCTTTTATGAGTTATCCTTTTTCATGTAAAACATTGAGGAATTAGCTACTGAAATAGCAAGTCAGTTCAATATGAACTTATGTTCTGTTGAAAATAAGTTGGTGCAGATTTTATCAGATATACATCTCAAAGCTACAGCATCTGATACAAATTTCTGGTGTTTTATATCTGAAGATAAATATCCGAATCTAAGGCAAATCGCCTTTCAACTGACGGCAATGTTAGGGTCAACTTACTTGTGCGAGTCTGCATTTTCTGAAATGAAGAGAATTAAGTCAAAATATCGCAATAGACTAACTGACGATCATATGTCATCATGCTTGCGATTAGCACTCATTGGTTACGTACCATCTTATGAAAAGTATGCTGAGGACATGCAGTGCCATGCTTCAACATCCAAAGTCACTCCTTAGTTAAGTTTAACACCATATGTAACTATTTTGTTTTGTAAGAACCAATAAACTCGCAATTTTGAATAACTATCAGTATTTTCATTGATATTACAGAGAAGAACCTAACTAGACCTAACCCAAACCTTGACTAAAATGAAGTATATTGTGCGGAAACCTAATATCTATATATTCTACGGTACACTCTACCTAGGTAGATAGGCAGGTAGGGTGTATCGAGTATGTACGACCCCTGCATCACACATACTTACAGTCTCTCAGAGTAGATCGTAAGTAGTCTAAAAATATCGAGGTAGATTGCTAGCAGTTCAAGTTTGAGCACCCCTGGCTTACACTGTACATGTCGTTTGCAAGTGACCTGCTTGGATATTGCTCCTAGTTAGACCAATTTTAGTGCAGAATTTGACAAAATGTTAAAATTCTATTTGAATTTGGGAGGCTTTTACTTGGTAAAATTCCATTATCAATAATAAAAAACAAGTACTGTGTTTTAAGGAATTTTACTTAATAATTGCGATTCGTAACGCGTTTCACTACACCGTAGCTTCTTCAGACGAATGATTATGCAGAAAAATGTAAATGAGAATATAACTATAAATGTTCTTGAGTAATTAAAAGCTTATTGGTCGCCTCCTCCTAAGTGGTTATTTATGACAGGTATATCCAATAAAATTAAGGAATAGATTGCTCCCGAAAAGATTCAATAGAGGTGAAGGGCTTAAATCGACTTGTTCATTGATAAGTCTACCTGAGTGTTTGTATTTATTTATTTCTAAAGTTTCCCAAAGATCTACCTTCCAATATTTATTATCTGTATGCAAAATTTCAAACTGTGGGTCGAAAGAATGATTATTTTCTAAGAGATGATTCGCGTAATTTGAATCTGATTTTTATTTGAAAAACTGCGTTCATGTTCCGATATTCTAATATTAAAATTTCTGTGTGTTCTACCAATGTAGAAATTATCACAGTCATTGCAATTCAATCTATAAACACCTGATTTATTGTTTTTACCTGGTTTGGTTTTATTATTTTTATATATTTGCCTAAATTATTATTAGTTTGGAAAGCTATGTTGAAATTATTGCTACTTAAGAATGATTTCAGTTTCTCACTTGTAATGCCAACGTAGGTTAAGGTGTTGAATTTTGTTTCAATTTATCGACAGGGTAAACTTCATTCAATGCGATTCTACTTTGTTTTTATTTAAAATATTATTTATTAGTTTGGGATTGTAACCATTATTTTTGGCTATTTGTTTAATCAAATTTAGTTTTTGTTGAAATTTTCTGGTGATAGCGGGATGTTAATCAATCTATGAATAAAACTATTGAATGCTGACATTTTATGTTGATATGGATGACACGACGAGTTATGTATTATAATATCTGTATGTGACGGCTTATGGTAAATTGCGGAAACATGTTTTCCATTTTCATTCGAAATTGTTACGTCTAAGAAATTTATCGAATTATTGCTTTCTATTTCGGTTGTGAATGCAATTTTTGGATGTAATGAATTTATATGATTTTCGAAAAATTTCAACTGTCTATCTGTTCCTGTGAAGCAAATAATGATATCGTCTACATAGCGATACCAGTATAAACAATATTTACTGAGTGGATGATTATGAATTAATTTCTCTAAGTTATTCATGAAAATTTCTGCTAACAAAGGACTCAACGGATTGCCCATAATCAAGCCGTCTTCAATAGTATAATATTTGTAATTGAAATGGAAATAATTTTGATCTAAACAAATTTTTAATAATGAAAGAATATCTGATTTAATGATAGTATTGACATGATTCCTTTCTAATAATTCTTCAACTAAGTAATACGTATCTTTTGGAGGAATGTTGGGAAATAGATTCTTAACATCGAAAGAAATAAGTTTGGAATTAGGTGGTATATTGGTATCTTTGATATTGGCAATAATTTCGTATGAATTTTTGACCGAAAATTCAGATTTAAAATTTCAATGTTTGATTAGCAAGTCGTTGAGGAATTTTGAAAGTTTGAACGAAGGTGCCGTTACATAAGAAACAACAGGTCTAATAGGGTAATTTGGTTTATGAAGTTTTATCAACGAATATAATTCGGGGGATTGTGGATTGGAGTTAATGAATTTATATTTTTCTTGGTCTGTAATTAATGATTTTGCTGTCGAAATTATGTTTTTAACAATGAAATTTTGCGGTAGGATCCTTAGTTGATGTTATATAGTTTCCGGATGTTAAGAATTCTTCAGTTTTAGAAATATAATCGGTTTTACTAATCGCAATGACGGTGTTACCTTTACCTGCTTTAGTGAATACTAAATCGTTCTTGGTACTATTGTCACGAATTGTTTTTATTATCTTATAATCGGAATTGCAATGAGGTGATAATTTCGAAAAGTCTTCTTTGATGATTTTTGCTGTTTGATGTTTGGCTAAAATATTATCTTTGGAGTTTTGAGAATAATTTCGGAAACTATGCCTAACTGTTCAAAATTAGTTTTATTATGTTTTGGATGTAAATTATGTTTGAATCCTTTTTCTAATAGATCTTTTTGTGGTTGTGTAAAATCGGTATCAGTTAAATTAGTGAATCTTTCAAAAATTTATGGTCTGAAAATTTATCAGTTGAAGGTTTGGGTGGAGAAATTTTGAATTTAAGTGAATTCAACTTTTCTGTTATTGCTGAAACTTTTATGAATTAAAATTTTGACATCGTATCTGGATTCAGAGTCTAAAATATCAAACTCAACAGGGTGCAATCTAAACAATAATTCCGTATGGATTACCTTCAAATATATGTTTGCAACGTCCCTCCTGTTGTACTGGATCTTCATATCCTCTTTGAGCCATATGCGTTGGCCTTTCTCAATTGCTCTTCTTGCTGGTCCACTGTTATGTGTCTTCAACCGTATGTAATCGGGAATCAACCTGTTTTTCAAGCACATAACTCGTCGTGTCATCCATATCAACATAAAATGTCAGCATTCAATAGTTTTATTCATAGATTGATTAACATCCCGCTATCACCAGAAAATTTCAACAAAAACTAAATTTGATTAAACAAATAGCCAAAAATAATGGTTACAATCCCAAACTAATAAATAATATTTTAAATAAAAACAAAGTAGAATCGCATTGAATGAAGTTTACCCTGTCGATAAATTGAAACAAAATTCAACACCTTAACCTACGTTGGCATTACAAGTGAGAAACTGAAATCATTCTTAAGTAGCAATAATTTCAACATAGCTTTCCAAACTAATAATAATTTAGGCAAATATATAAAAATAATAAAACCAAACCAGGTAAAAACAATAAATCAGGTGTTTATAGATTGAATTGCAATGACTGTGATAATTTCTACATTGGTAGAACACATAGAAATTTTAATATTAGAATATCGGAACATGAACGCAGTTTTTCAAATAAAAATCAGATTCAAATTACGCGAATCATCTCTTAGAAAATAATCATTCTTTCGACCCACAGTTTGAAATTTTGCATACAGATAATAAATATTGGAAGGTAGATCTTTGGGAAACTTTAGAAATAAATAAATACAAACACTCAGGTAGACTCATCAATGAACAAGTCGATTTAAGCCCTTCACCACTATTGAATCTTTTCGGGGAGCAATCTATTCCTTAATTTTATTGGATATACCTGTCATAAATAACCACTTAGGAGGAGGCGACCAATAAGCTTTTAATTACTCAAGAACATTTATAGTTATATTCTCATTTACATTTTCTGCATAATCATTCGTCTGAAGAAGCTACGGTGTAGTGAAACGCGTTACGAATCGCAATTATTAAGTAAAATTCCTTAAAACACAGTACTTGTTTTTATTATTATTAAAATTCTATCATAAATAAAACAATCATTTTCAACTTAGAATCTATTGAAGGTATGTATGGAGACATCTAATACATTTCGATAGATATTGGAATAGGCATTTATTTGCAGGAAATAAATACAGGATGTCTCATATGAAATAAAAAGAGGAATGAGGTTTGGTACTGAACAAACTTTGATATTCATCACAGGATATCCTGTATAGCTCTATCATCAGTTACTTATTGTTTAAGGATATATAGGTTTATGAGAATATTTTAGCTTTAAAATTGAGATTCTGAGACGATTCCAATAGATACAGAATATGCTTGAAAAAAGACATATTTTCCACAAAATTTAAAAACCGAAACTATTCTGAAGAAACTCACTTCATCACGACATAATACCTATGAAAATGATGATGAAAATGGAACATCGATGAAAATTTCCGCAATGGAACGCCCTGTATATTTGCAAATAATTTAATGACATTTATTAGCGTCTAATTTTTTTTAAATACATTATAAGCTATTCATTCCGTAAATATGCCGCCAATACAGAAAGTGTGAATATGAATGGTAATTTATATGGGACTAGCTGATTCGGCGAACTCTGTTCCGCCTCGAAAGCAATAAATAAGCAGATTTTGGAATTTATTAATTTTTTATTAGAAAAATACAGAAAAATTAAGGGCCTACATTAATCATTCATTATTATTCTGCATTTTAATATATAGGTTGCTCTACACTTAAGTACCTTGTGATACACGACATTTTTTTGTTTTATTATCAGGCGCAAAAACAAACAACGCAGATGGCCTTACGACCCGTGAACATGTCACATATAATTGACCATGGGAAAAACATGGATGTTCTAGATTCAAACCACAAACTTTAGAGGATTGGCCTTGTGATGTTGATGGTCATGGCTAATGCGCAAGACGGATCAGAAATTGAAGTCTTTTAAATTCAAACGGCATATCGGTTGGGATCATCGGGAAACTCGGAATGAGAACTTCCTCACCTTTGAATTTTCCTTTCCTTTCAGTATCGTCGCGTAAATTACATTGTTCATCAATTTTCTAACCACCAAACGCGTACCGTTGCACAGTTTTTGTTTGGTTCATGTTTCGAAGCATGATTACTGAGGAGCCAACCTTTAGGCGTAAATTGTGCGGTGGTAAGCCAGGCACATCCAAGGAGTTTAAAAATACAATTGGATAGTTGGTGGCTTCATCTTCATTTGTGACGCAGTCAATAGATTTGGATGAATGCATTGTTCCAATGATCTTATATTGAATAATATAGTTCAGGTCATCTACATCTTTATTCTGAGCCGCTAAAATTGCTCGCTCACTCAGCCATTCATTATTTTTGTAGTTAGAAATAATGTTTGGAAATACATTGTTGATGAGTTCGTGTATTGATGGGACAAAATTACAGAAATTATTTGGAAATGATATCAATCCACTCGATTCATCGACAGATACTTGACCATTACTGAGTCAGCAATTGCTCCGAGACATCTTCAGCAGATGTATCATTAAGCAATGTAACTCTCATGTTGGTTGTCAGCTGCAGTTTCTTCACATAGCGCCATAGATTCGACACCATAGATTCGACGATTTGAGGCAAGCGTTTAATTCGTCGGCAGCCGTAGATCTTGGAATCACTGGCAGTGTTTGGCGGAAATCGCCACACAGTAAAATCATTGCTCCTCCAAAACACCTCGAGTCTTTGCGTAAATCTTTCAATCTTCGGTTAAGTGCGCACGTTTATGCGCCATTATGCATTCGTCCCAGATGATGATTTTCGATGCCGATAAAACTTTGGCCATTGAAGAGTGTTTTGCAATATTACAGGTTAGTTCTTCAATAGTTGGAAGATTTAACGGTAATTTTAATGTTGAATGAGCCGTACGGCATCCTTCTAACAATGTGGCTGCTATTCCAGAAGAAGCAACTACAACCGCTATGTTCGATCTCGCACGAACAGTGGTTAAAACTACTGACATAAGGAATGTCTTACCAGTTCCACCAGGGGCATCTAGGAAATATAAACCACCATTTTCATCATCGATTGCCTTCATTGATGAATTATAATTCTCCTTTTTTTTCGTTTTATAGTTCACTTCACTTTTCTAGTATTGATTTCTAACAAAAATCAAATTGTCATCCATACGGCTAAGTCACACGGGATAGCTGTGGAATGGGATAAACAGTATCATATGTTCGTCTCCTGGCTCTAAGGTACCTACCCACCAATTTTCAGCCATATCTGTACAGCCGTTCCTGAGTTATAAATAGTGTATCTAACACGACTTTCTTTAATATATATATATATATATATATATATATATATATATATATATATATATATATATATATATATATATATATATATATATATATACAGGATATCCATCGGGTCCATCCGTTAAAAACTTTTTAAGTTCCAATTACAATATCAAGCTGAAATTTTATACGTGGCCATAACTAGCGATTTCCAATTGGAGTGAAATATTTTCGAAGTGATACCATTTCCGGTTATACCGGAAGTGGGTCATCATTTTGTTATTTCAAATGGCAATCTACCTTTTTTATTATACATCTAGAACCGACATTTGAGCAAGGCATAAAATACCCAAGTTGTTGGCACTTATCTGTCAACATTTTTGACAGATTTAATAAAATTTGTTATAATCTCGATTTTTCAGGAACATTTAAAAAAATTGTAGCTCGTAGATCTTTTGCACTACAGACACAATTTTTGCTTGGGTGGATAGAAGAAGGATCAAGGAATTTTTTAAGCAATCTAAGCATGTCAAATGTTTATTGCGTTATTTTGTATGATTTTTTCAATTTGGCCTTTTTCAAACAGCAATAACTCAATTTTTTCAAATTGCACGTTCCAATTTTTATATCGTCATCAGATGAAGCGTCGAATTTCAGATGGAATTGTATCAGCATGTACTATACCCATCACTTATAGTTCCGAATTAATTTGGGAATATATTGAATTTTGATGATTTTGCAAGAACTAACAGAGAATGCTTTGAAATATTTGAATCAAGTAGCTGAACTGGCTACGCTCACCTGACAGGTGCATAAAATTAATGTAGTCGTCCCTTCGTTCATTCGAATTTGAGTTTTCAACAAGAATTGTTGGTAATTTGGAGTGAAAATATTTGAAAAACACCAGATTGATAATAAAATGGCTGACTATTCAAACGAGGATATGTTTAATCTCTTTTTAATTCATGGCGAAAAAGTGGGGATAGAACTTGCAGGCAATTCAATAACTAAATTTGGCGCCTATGAGTCAAACAAAATTTCGAAGGATTAGAAGCAATTTTCTGCAATTTGGAGAAACAAAATACATAGAAACTAGAAGAAAACCAATCCTCGAGGACGACGACAATCAAAATGATACGCTAGCGTATTTTCGTGCCAATCCACATGCGTCCATTAAGTCAGCATCAATGGATATTGGATTGTGTTATACTTCCATTCAAAGGATCCTTAAGAAACATAACATGCACCCGTATTCTTTTATCAGACTACAAAAATTGAGACCAACTGACCTTCCCAAGCGGCTAAATTTCTGTGAAAATTTATTAATTCGGCTTCAAGAAGATGAGACAATTCTGCAAAAAATTATATGGTCTTATGAAGCCAAGTTCAATGAAAGTGGAATAACCAACAGGAGAAATCTACATTTTTGGGCCACAGAAAATCCACATTTCATTGAGGTTATTGATTTCCAAAATAAATTCAGCGTGAACGTTTTTGCAATTTTAATGAATGATTTGTTGGCTTATCACATTTATGAGGAAAATCTTAATAGACAAAGATACCTGGAAATTTTGAGAGGAACATTAGCAAATTTTTTAGATGGATTACCCCTTAACATTCTGAGGGATTGCTATTACCAAATGGATGGTGCACCAGCACATAAATCGGCAGCTAACAGAAATGTTGGAGGATAGATGGTGGGGTATTCAAAGACCAAATTTATGGCCTCCGCGTTCTCCGGACCTGACGCTCCTTGATTTTTATTTATGGGGCAAAATCAAGAGTGAAGTGTATCTTATACCTGTAAGAAGTGAAGAAGAGTTATTAGAGCGCATTCATAATGCTTTTCGTAATATTGAATCTGAGGAAACTAGGAGGGCAACTCATCATATTCGTATACGAGCTGTCAAGTGATCGAGCAAAATGGGGCCCATATTGAACATTTATTCAGATCGTAAATTAGTTTTCTCCTATGATGTTTGCTATCATTTATTCAAATTAATGTAATTATCTTTGATGATTGGTTTTCGCTTACTTCCTATAATTTTTATTCATCCGAATTGTAGAAAATTGCTTCTAATGCTTCGAAATTTTATTCTACTCATAGACGGTAAATTTGGAAATTGGTTATTGAATTGCCTGCAATTTCTACCCACTACTTTTTGACATTCTAAAATGAATTAAAGAAAATTACATATATTTTCGTTTGAATAACCAGTGGTTTTATTCCAAATGTGTTGTATTTTTTGAAATATCAAATTCGAATGAACGAAGTGACGAGTACATTAATTTAAGGCACCTGTCAGGTGAGCGTAGCCAGTTCAGCTACTTGATTCCAATATTTCAAAGCATTATCTGTTAGTTCTTGCAAAATCATCAAAATTCAATATAATCCCAAATTATTTCGGAACTATAAGAGATGGGTATAGTACATGCTTATACAATTCCATCTGAAATTTGACGCTTCATCTGATGGCGATATAAAAATTGGCACGTGCAATTTGAAAAATTGAGTTATTGCTGTTTGAAAAAGGCCAAATTGCAAAAATCATACAAAACAACGCAATAAACGTTTAACATGTGTAGATTGCTTAAAAAATTCCTTGATCCTTCTTCTGTGCTCCCAAGCAAAAATTGTGTCTGTAAGATAAGTGCCAACAACTTGGGTATTTTATGCCTTGCTCAAATGTCGGTTCTAGATGTATAATAAAGAAGGTAGATTGCCATTTGAAGTAACAAAGTGATGACCCACTTCCGGTATAACCGGAAATGGTATCACTTCGAAAATATTTCACTCCAATTGGAAATCGCTAGTTATGGCCGCGTATAAAATTTCAGCTTGATATTGTAATTGGAACTTAAAAAGTTTTTAACGGACGGTCCTAGTGGATATCCCTGTATATCTCAGTGAATATAATAAGGCGTTCAGTATAGATAGAGTTGGATATGAAGAGGCGTTCAGTATATTTGGGGTTAAGTAAATTAGGCGTATAGTATATAAGGCGTTCAGTATATTAGGCGTTTGGTATATTAGCTGTTTAGATATAAAAGACGATTTGATGGGCACACTAGTTAAAACATATGTATGTACCGATGTACCGATTTGATTCGCGAATAAAGAAATCTTTAGTGAGAACACGAATGTCGGAAGCGCTTTCACTGTATATACTTTTCAATGCAATTACCAGAAATGACGTTATGGGACTATTACGTACTAGGACACTCGGTATGAGAAGATTAGTTGGCTTATCAAATGATAGACGTGAAAAGGTAATTCTTCCGTTAAAAAAGTACCCGCTTTGAAAAATCATCCTAATATTTCCCATTTTCCTAATGACAAAATCATAATAATCAAAATTATTTTCATTACTTTCAATTACTTACTGTGATATTGATGGAGACGCTGCTTTTGAACCTCTATATTTGGAGGCAAAGCGGTGAAGCGGCTATAAAAATGGCTATGGTACTGTAAAAATCGTTCAGTTGAGAAGATAGAACAACATGTTTTCCAATTAAATTGTTGTTTATTCGAATGTACAATATTTTGCTGCACATGTCTAATGTTTGTTCACTGAATGAGTTCAACTTTGCAATTTCCATTAGGCAAAAAACGCAAAACGGGTATACACTTATCACGCAAAACCTAGCTTACACTTTTTGAAGATACTTTAAAGTATTATAGTGTTCGTATACTCGAGAAAACCCTTCGGCGCTTACAAACGAACAGCGCAGCGCTTATGCCGGTTTTATCACCACTGATATCAAAGCGTCAGCTGACAGGATTTCCACAGTCGCACGTGCAACGCCAACGTTTTGATTTATTCAGAGTATCATGCAGACTACCATCTGACAATTTCAACCGAGAGGAAATCACAAAATTTATTTTTTAAATTTTGCTTGCTCATATCAACAGCAGACGTATAATCCCTGGTGTTACTGTCAGCTGACGTTTTCCACTTCTATATTATGTCAACTATTCCAACGGATAGGGGTTCAGCAGAAATTTTATTATTTATGTGTGTTAGGGGCTGCCGTTGACAAACCTTATAATAGTAACGCAGAAGACGTTCAGAAAACAATTGTCAAGAGTAGTGATCGCCAAACTGTCGATCGCGACCAACTCGATAGACCGCGAATGTGATTCCTGTTGCTCACAACAAAAAATCTCATAATGAAAACAAGCTGCAGAGACAATGCGGAGGGCGACCTGTTGTCAACATGCTAAATCTTCTAGAACTCACCAGAGTGTCAGTGTTCGAGAATTCGGACAAGGATTTGGGTTGCTTTGAAAAGGATAAACACTCTTGGATCGGATACAGTTTGAAAGGTGAAGAAGTTAACGGTAAAAATTTTTTGTTATGTAATACTCCTGTTTCATCATAAAAAAGAGGTCAAGGACGACTCCAAGGAAAATCAGCGATTCATGACTGTTATTTGAGAATTTCCTCGTTGACAAAACGGTTCGCTACTGTCAGGCATCATCGAATGCGAGACATCTTAAAATGCACACCTTCTCCACATGAGTTTAGGTTGTGGCACATACATCCCCCATTCCAAAAGTAACCGAACTTTTTGAAAATAGAAATAAACAGTATAAATTTTGATACAAATCTTTTTCATTAGTCAATGTATTCGCCTTCTGCATTGATACACAAATTTGCACGCGCTAACAGGTTGTCACACGACTTTTCCATTTTCCATCCAATCTTGAACGATGTGATGGGCTTTTATTGTGCAAAAGAATCCAACTGTCGTTTTCTCGATATTCTGGCCGGATACGACGAATTCTTGCCACCAACCGCTTCATGACACCCAAATAAAAGGCTCCTGTGACTATCTGGCCCCGTGAAACAAATTCCTTCACAATCGTAAAAACAAACCAGCATCACCTTGACTTTTGATCTCGCCAAGCAATTTTTTCGGCTTTTCTTTTATTTAACGCTCTCCATTCAACACTTTGCTGCTTTGTTTTGGGCTCATACTGAAAACAACACGTCTCGTCACAATGGTTTATAAGAAGTCATGAGTCCTACGGAGCACTTTTAATGATGTTTTCGCTATTCTCAATTCGATTAAATTTTCGGTCGTCGATGAGTTTGTGTGGTACAAACCTCGAAATGCGGTGTACAGTTGTTTGAGGAATGCCTCATTCCACTTCGATAAATTTTACTGTCGATTTTTTATTATTTTTAATTAATTCACGCAATTTTTTGATGTTTTCTTTCGATAATCCAGTTTTGGGAAGACCTGATCTTTCTACCCGATTCGTATCGCTTGAACCACTTGCGTACGGTACAGACAAATGTTACCATATGCAGTTTGTAGTATTTTGTTCGTTTCGGTAGAAGATTCACCAAGTTTAGCACAAAACTTAATTTCAACTCTTTGTTTGAAGCTCATTTTCCGATCGATGTACTAAAAGCACTAACAAACATGACGCAATAACTCGAGTTTTATTTTTATACTTTAACGTGTTCTATTTCTACCTCTCGGCTAATAACACGCCGGGAAATTTTGTTACCTCATCAACCCGGGAGTTTTGCCGAACCCTTCTAGGGACGAGGAAATGGAGCCTTTAATGTCCAACACATATTTGTTAAACAGAACCGACGGTTTTACATCTCCTCCGAAAGATAGGCGCTAAGCGATTCCCAGAATCCAAATAATCGCACCGAATTTGTGGGGATTGAACTCAGATAACTCTGTGCGGTGGGCTACCTGACCTCCGTTGCACCGAGCCACTCAATAACTCCAGTTGTTTACATACAAATGTCATGAAAATTTTAACAATGAAGTTCCACGTTATCGACAGATGGCACTAGTAGTAGTGTTTTTTTAAAACAGTTCGGTTAATTTTGGGATGGAGGGTGTATAGCAGGGGTGCTCAAACTTGAACTGCTGGCGATCTACCTCAATATTTTTAGACTACTTACGATCGACAGGGTTGACGTACATACACGATACATCCTACCTACCTACCTAGGTATGGTGTACCGTAGCATATATAGTTATTAGCTTTCCGCACAATATACACTATTTTAGTCAAGGTTTGGGTTGGGTTTAGTTAGGTTCTTTTCTATAAAATCAATGGAAAAACTCATAGTTATTCAAAATTGCGAGTTTATTGGTTGTTACAGAATAAAAGAGTTACATATGGTGTTAAACTTAACTAAGGAGTGACTTTGGATGTTGAAGCGTGGCACTGCATGTCCTCGGCATACTTTTCATAAGATGGTACGTAACCACTAAGTGCTAAACGCAAGCATGATGACATATGATCGTCAGTTAGTCGATTGCGATATTTTGACTTAATTATCTTCATTTCAGAAAATGCAGACTCGCACAAGTAGGTTGACCCAAACATTACCGTCAGTTGAAGGGCGATTTGCCTTAGATTCGGATATTTATCTTCAGATATAAAACACCAGAAATTTGTATCAGATGATGCAGCTTTGAGATGTGGATATGATATAATCTGCACCAACTCATTTTCAACAGAGCATGAGTTCATATTAAACTGACGTGCTATTTCAGTAGCTGATCCCTCAATGTTTTTACATGAAAAAGGATAACTCATAAATGATGCTATATTTGTCTATTTACAGCAATCATAAAAACGCATTTCGAATTGTCCCAAAATATTTGTTAATTCAGCCCCATACGTATCATAATTCAACTGAGTAATCCTTACTTTCAAAGACGGAATATTTTTCAGATCCTTTCTTTTCAGTTGATCTATCATAACTTGCAATTTACTTTTGAATGCGTTTACTGCACTAATCATCCCAATAATAGATTTTCCTTTACCTTGAAGCTCCAAGTTAAGGGTGTTTAAGTGCATTGTGATGTCAGCCAAAAATGCTAAATCAGTCAGCCATTTTTATTTTTTCAACATCTGAGTGTCATCACCTTTTCGTCTAGAAAAGCTGTTATTTCAGGCAATAATTCTTGAAACCTTTCTAGGAATGTTCCTTGACTCAACCACTTGACATTCATGTGAAGAACTAAATCAGTGTGTTCAGCTGACTAGCTATCTTCCAACTGCACCTTAAAGAGCAGCCGTTGCAAGCTACGTGCACGGATGGAATTCACAATTTTTGTTGCAATGCCCATAATTCATTCCGTGTTTAAAACTTTTGAACACAAAACTTGTTAATGTATTATGTAATGAAATGAAGAAAATTTAAGGAAAATCTTCATTAGCTCGTCACAATGCACACTAATTTATATATAGGTAGCTTGTAGTTTTTTACAAAATTGAAGAAAACGTCATATATATCTTCGCCACTGGTCTTTCCCTTCAGAGGAATGATTGTCAAAAATTCTTCCTTAGCCGTGTCATTGAATACTATCCGAATAAAAATACACAGCTGGGCAGTGTCTGTCATATCGGTGGATTCGTCGAACTGTAAAGAAAAGTATGTACATTTCATGACATCATGTTTTAGTTAACCTGCCATGTCCTGACTCATGACTTCAATACGCCTTGTGACAGACGGACGAGATAAATGAAGTTCTTCAATAGTAGACATGATTTCTGTTCTATTTTTAGAATCTCCAAATAAAGTCTCACCCGCTTCAATAAATGCTTCCTTCACAACCAATCCATCTTCGAATGGTTTCTTGTGTTTCGCCAATATATGAGATATTTTAAATGGCGCGATCGTAGCTTAATTCACGCTGTGGCGGAAAATCCTTTTCATAGTCTTTATGAACCGTTTTATGATGCCTCTCTAAGGTACCATGCTTAGGTATTGCAACTAACGCACGACAAATTTAGATTTCTTCGCTGCACTCATTGTGTACTATTTAATAATAAACTTTGTATCGAAGTAGTATTGCCTTTAAGTTACAATTCAGAAAGACTCCAATTGCAGGCGCAACATTTATATCGGCGTGAACGAAAGTCTCAAATGTTCCCGTCAAACGCACCGATCGAAATTTCTAGAAAAGCGGCAAGAATAAAAAACGCGGCTTTTCTTTGACAAGTACCGCGCGTTCCTTTGATAAAGCCGCCTTTTGTCGCTTGCAGAGTATTATCTTATTATATAATAAATTTTTGTTGTTTAGTTACCTATTTATTAAAATTTTTTTCTTCTCGAGATCTACTCAAAAAGCACTCGCGATAGACCGTTCGAGCACCCTGGTGTATAGGTTCATTATATCCTCGTAGTTGATCGAATAGAGTTACTCCATTTTGTTCACTTTACTTATTTCAAATAAGGAGCCTGGGGTAATCCCATTATAAACTGAAATTACAAGATGCTTCTATTGAATTTTATGCTGAACATTAAAATCAAAGAAATGAGTAATATTGATGTTTTATTCATTTTATGAAAATTCATTCTCAACGAAAACTACGAGTCAACGTGTCTGTATCTCATTACTTAAGTAAATGTTCTGAAATGGGTGTGAACAAGAATTTATTTTGTTATGATTTTGTTATGTTTGTTTCATTTTGATATTTTAGTCTACAAATATGACTTCTAAGGTTCAGTTTTCTGCTTTACTTCAAGTACCTACCTCCTACCTTAAAAAAAAAAAATAAAAAAATATGATGCAAAATGCCTGGAGGGGGCCAAAATCCTTTTTTGCAGACAAGCGCCAGTAGACCTCACGGGGGCCCTGAACATACGGTACATTCATTGCAAATTTGTTTGTTTTTTATTTAGCATTGAATAATAATTTGCTCAAGTTCAGACCACTTGAGAAAAAGATGGTTAATCTAAATTTGGAAAGATAGTTGCTCAAGCTATGGAGAGTGGATCACCGTAGTTGAAACTAGCGTATTTTTTCAAGCATCTTTTATGAGGTATATATTTGATGTCTTTCTTTCACGTTGGATAATTCTTCTTCATTTAAATTCAATATTATCCATTCATTTTATTGTGAAAGGGCTTACGGGGTAACCCTTATCCTTATCTGTATGGTAAAAATATTAATAATATTAGGTGTATCTGTTGAAAACCTTTCTCTATTGGTGAAAGTTTCAAACTAAAGACTGAGTCCTAATAACCAATGTAATTGAGGCTTAAAATGTAGCATTGACATCTGTCAATAATATAACACATAAAGGTTTACTTTTGCATCAGCTTCATTGTGTTTTAGAGCGATTGAAATGTCTAATTTCGAGCCAACAAAGCATCATTTGCGCGAAGCGTTATTGATTTGCTTTAATTTAAAGAAAACTACCGACGAATCTCATAGAATGTAAATAGAAGCCTACGGTGATGATGCCCCATCGGACTTTTACTAGTAAGGAATGGTTACGACGTTTCAAAATCTGATGATTTCAGTGTAATCGACAAAGAACATCCATTAGCGAAGAAAAAGTTCGAAGAGCATAAAGCATAAAGTCATCCTGTTGCATGATTACACTCGTCCGCATGTCACATAGGCCGTCGAAGAAATACTTGAAGCGCTTCGATGGGACGTCCTACCACATGCGGCTTACTAACCAGACTGTGCTCCATCAGATTACCATTTGTTTCGGTCAATGGCTCATGGGCTTTCGGAGCAGCACTTCAATTCTTTCGAAAATGTCGAGAAATGGATTGAATCCAAAGATGAGTCATTTCATCGTTGTGGCATTTGTCCCCTCGCAGAATAATGGGAAGAAGTTAAAATAGATGATGGTTAACACTTTGATTGAGGTATTCATTTTCTTGAAATACAGGCTCAATTTTAACAAAAAAGGTGATTTTCAACAGATACACCTAATAATATCACGAAACAACTCTGGACGAAGTCCAGACCTCAATTCCTTCGATAATGTTCGGGACATTTTCAGTAGAAGATCAGGAAGCCAGCAAAATCAGCCAGCTACCGTGAATGAAGTTCGGAACAGACTTATCGAAATTTAAAACGAAATGGATCAGAATGCTATGAGTATGAGTAATTCTGGCCAGGGGTGGGAATATCCGCTATTCACAACTGGTTTATGTTGATTTTTTTCAAAGGTCTTCCATCTTTAATTATTAATTTTGTTTCAATTCCTATAAGTACCATTTTCATTTCGATTCTTCTCAAGCATTTCTTAGCGCTGGTGGATTACCGGAGAATTAATTCTTCAATATATCTAAAATTCTTCTGAATAAATTTGAATTTTCGTTTTTCTTCCTGATTACAAGCAATCATTTCAATTTTTTTTTGTGATAAGGATTGGAGATACGAGAAAACTATAAGTTTCCAAGCAAAATTAATGAACGATTTTAGTATTTAGAACTTACCAGCGGTGTACAGCAAATAAGTTCAAAGGGAAAGAATTGAATTAAGTAATCTCCAATTATAACGGATCCGCTTTTAACGAACTTTCGGTTAAAACGAACCTGAACCTGAAGTACGAATTGGAGTTCCATAGTACACCTTATAAATTTTTTCGCAAATAACGAGCCTGTTTGTAACGAACTTTCGCTTAGAACGAATCTTATTTTACACTATATTATGCATGTATTTTCGGTTAAAACGAACTTGTTCGGGAATCTGACAGACGAAAATAGACGAAAGCGCCCGATCGGCGACGAAATCGGCGATTGGGGTGGGTATTCCGATCGGGATTCCCGCATTTATGTGTCGGGCCAAATAAATAACCTTTCTGTTATTTGTGAGTTATTTGTTTTGTTTTGCTGACTTTTGCATTACGCAGATTGCAAATTAAAATTACTAAAATTTCGTGAATATAAACAATAATTGGAAATTTGTTGAATGTAAATTGTTTAGTTCAAAAATTAAATACGAAACTATTAAAAATTGCAAAATGGTTAACAAAGAAATGGGACTGAGCAAATCAACAGCAGACACAATTTGGTAGGAGCGCGAAAAAATATTAGATTATTTCGAGAAAATAAATTCAAACTAAAAAAACTTAAAGAACCTTTAAATGCAGAGGTCGACCAATCCATCTTAAAATGGTTTTCTGAACAGCGGGGTGAAAATGTTACAATTAGTGGAACGATATTGCAATCAAATGCTGAAGATTCTGGAACGAAACTACAAAAAACACAATGACGTTTAAGTAGAAGTTATATTGAAAGGTTTAAAGATGGCATAACATTACTAGCAGACAAATTGTAGGAGAAGCTGCATCCGTAAACATGAATATTGTAGACGAGGCTTCAGAATAAACGGCCGTTGATTCGAAGAAACTACGAAGACGATGGGTATGAAGCCGGCTTACTCTACAAACTTACTCCTAATAAAACATTAGCACTTAAGAGGAAAGCTTGCGTGGCCGATAAGATAGCAAAAGAAAGAATAACCGTTTTTGTTGTTGCAAATTTACCAGGTACAGAAAAAAGAAAATTGTTGGTAATTGGCAAACCAAAAACACCCTTTGCTTTAAAAATATTAATTCTTTGTCGGTTTATTATAAATATAATAAAACGGCTTGGTTGACTTCTGAAATTTTTAACAATGACTTAAGGGAATGGAATGAAGAATTGGAGAAAAGAAAAGGAAAATCCTTTTACTAGTAGAGAACTGTCCCGTTCATCCCCAAGTCAATGGACTTCATAAAATTAGTGTTTATGCCTCCTAAACGAATTAAAAATTGGAACCGATGGATCAAGGTGTAATAAAATTGGCTTGAAAAGCCATTACAGGCGGCTCTTGCTTTCCAAAATGATTAATTTTAAGAATGAAGAAAACTAAATTTTCACTGTTAGTCTCTTGGATGCTATAAACTTTATCAAGCATCATGACAAGAAGTATCGCAAATAATAATAGCTAATTGTTTTCGACATGGTGGATTTCAATTGCAAAATAAGGATGAATTTGATTGAGATGATGACTTGCCTTCAATATTTAGGTTAGCAAAATATCAAGGGACAACTGAATCCCCCTCCGTGGGTAAGTCAGCAGAGGTACTGACTCCCACGCTGAGGGCCCGGGCTCGAAGCCCTGGTGAGATATGGATGTAGTATGAATGTTGATCTGTTTGTCCCACAATCCCCCCTGACAAGAGCTAGTTCTTAAATCTGCCTGCCATGCACGCAGCCCCCAAGAGCCACAATAGTGCAACTAAGCAGGATGCCGAGAAACGAAGCGGCAGACTGCAGTTTCGCCCTTATTAGGAGCTCATCAGTGTCGCATATCGCTTCTCAGCATCCTATCCAGCTACATCGGGGTACCCTATCGATTCCAGAAAGGAAGCACCTCGTACATACGTACGAGAGTAGCCCTCTATGGACCGAAACGATGAACCCGCTATCGGACTTCGAAAAAGACTCGAACAATAACAAACAGATGTGGGGACGTTAAAAATTCCAACAATTGGGGAACATTTTTCACCGGTCCGTGAATCGCATCAACGGTTCAAAACGAGCGAAATAATCCCTTTGGACCGACACGGCGAACCCGCTACCGGAGATACGAACAATAATAAACAGATGTGGAAACGTTAAAAATTCCAAACATTTAGGAAACATCTTTCGCCGTTCCGTGAATCACATCAACGGTAGAAAACGAGCGAAATAATCCTGCTGGAATGATGCACTTAGCCTCTGTTTCCGAGATAAAACCTCCCGTCGGTAAGTAGGTATTTGATGGGACAAATATCTTCCGCGATAAACTTCGCGAGCAGTCTACATATGTATACTTGAGACAAGAAGAATTATTCAAAAATCCGTAGATCAATGAATAATCCCTCCTGACAAAAGTAGTACCCAAATCTGCCTGCCATGCACGACGCCCCCAAGAGCCACCTCTTTGTTTCTCGGCATCCTGCTTAGTTGCACTATTGTGGCTCTTGGGGGCTGCGTGCATGGCAAACAGATTTGGGAACTAGCTCTTGTCAGGAGGATTATTCATGGTCTACGGATTTTGAATAATTCTTCTTGTCTCAAGTTTACATATGTAGACTCTCGCGAAATTTATCATAAGATATATATATATATATATATATATATATATATATATATATATATATATATATATATATATATATATATATATATATATATATATATATATATATATATATATATATATATATATATATATATATATATATATATATATATATATATATATATATATATATATATATATATATATATATATATACATATATACAGGGTGACCGTGAATTGCGTGTACAACGTTATACCAAAGATTCTTCAATTCGAAATAAGTCGATTTAGGCCAACTTACCTATAGGGAGAGTTTCTTCGTTTGGCCGCTAGAAGTCACCAAATCGAAAGATTTTTTTTCTTATTTTTCAAATAATCCGAGAACGACTCGATCGATAGAAACCATATTTGGTATGCGTAATCGGATGCGTTTATCACGTTATTTTATTGATCCACTCAATGACCTTGACGTTTCATGAGTGTCCTTATAATGTCTAACGTGTTTTTAATCAACCATAATTTTTCAACTGTCTGCGTCTGAGCAAATCTGTTTTATACATTGAGTAGCTAGGCTAATTATCAAACTTTTTTAACTCCTGAGAAATTTTGATATGATGAGGGGTTGATTTTATTTCTTCAACCACCTTGCAAGTCAAAAATATTATATTTGACCATATTGGCTTTGGATTTATTTCTGTGGTCTGGCAGATTGTCATTTTATTAGGCTTGACAATCAATTGTTGACACAACAGTGTTCGTTAAGTTCTTAACTCATTAGTGCATACAGTCCTCTTAAAAGAATCACATTAAAAACGCATGTCGGAAATGTTCAGAGAGTGGTGGGGAGCCGGCAACGCGTGTATCTTCTCATTAGACCTTTCTCAGAAGGATTAATGTCTTTGGCACGACGTTTAATACGATAGTGTTGAATTCTTTGACGAACGATTATGGATCCCAATTTATATTATACTAAAATGGCGGGTAAGTAATATTCAATTACTATTTAACAGAAATACTTTTGGAACACTATTGAGAAATTCCGACGCATTATGGTCTCTTGTCTACAACTTCGATGTTATTCTCACATTTTCTCACCAAATTTTTTCCTAATGCAAGTTTTTCTCGGCGATCCGCTTAAAAGAACTATATGCACAGAAGTCATTTCTGTTTCCATTTCAGATTATCTCTGTATCAGCTTTTGGACATCGTAGAGGGCCATGATTTCTATGAAAGTAATACGAAAATATATATTGAACCTCCCAATCAAAATACAGCAGAATCTGAAGAAGACAGCAGTGTTTCAGACCAAGAAGCTGGCGATATAAACCACCTACCCAGAGGTATTCTGTTTCAAGGATACGAAATTTCTTTCGAGAATAGTGAAGATGAGGAAACTCATGAACAACTTTCTGCTAGAACAAGTGGACCAACCTCAAGCCACCACACTTTCCCATTCATCGGAGAGTGATGATGAAGAAAATATACCACTTTCTGTTATACAACAGCTTTCCAGGAAGAAGAAAGGTAAAAGTGTACAAAGAAAAAAAAGAAAAATTCAAAAGTGGAAGGGGGATACACCCAAATATTGTTTGATCACCACTTGTGATCCTGTGGCTCCATCTCGCGATGCCCAGTCGGCCGAATCTCCAGCCGATTTCTTCAAACTTTTTTCTCGGAGGCGACCATGGAAAATATCGTTCACCAGACTAATTTGTATGGGTCACAAAAAAACATTTCTTTAAATTTTTCTATAGATGAACTGTATGTAATCTTTGGAGCTTTATTGCTCAGTGGATACGTCAAGTACGCTAATAAATGAATAAATAAAATAATAAAATCAACTTAATCACTATACATATATATATATATATATATATATATATATATATATATATATATATATATATATATATATATATATATATATATATATATATAGTGATTAACTTGATTTGCTAACCCTTTCTTCAAAAATATTGTCATATTGATATTTTAGGCAAGTTTTGTACCCCAAAAGATGTCCCCTTGAAACAAAATTGACCTGTTTTTGCGTTTTGATCAGAAATGAATATCTTGGTAGATATAGCCCTGTTTAGTTTTCGTTGAAGAACCCTGTATATATATATATATATATATATATATATATATATATATATATATATATATATATATATATATATATATATATAAAATTGACATTAGACATGTCTGGATATATAACCGATAGATTGAGTCCATAACCTCCGAATGCCAGATAACTTGGAATCCTCAGAAGATGAATCATATCATTGCAGGTCTAGATGAGTAGTTCGGAGTCCACTACAAACTATACGTCAATAAACAAACAAACAAAGGAGGGACAAATGAAGATAATCCAACTTCACTTGATGCAGAGATGTTGCCATTTACCCACTTGACTTTGTTGACTATGTTCACATCGATGACAACGTGATCAATGCCATTTGGAAGATAGTGCATTATTAGCTAGTGTTGTGGATGAAAGAAATGACGATGATGATAATGAAGAAGCTACAAGTTCTAATGGCAATATTAGTGTGTTATCAGATGCTTATAATAATATAGCAGAAGTTCGCCGTTTTCTCTTAACTCAAAATAATACTCCTCAAAGCGTTTTAACAAACTGGCAAATGTTGAGTTCATGAACTTAATATTGCCCAAAAAAATTAATTAAAAATTGATTTCTACTTTAAACAAAACTAATATTCATCCTTACTTTATTATTTGGTTATTACGAATTTTTTATAATATAAAAACTTTAAATGTTATATTTTAGAGTATAACATTTTTTTCTAGACATACATGTGCTTCTCCGTGTAGTAGGTATTGCAATTACAACTGCTTGAATTTTTGTTCACTTATAGCGAACTTCGCTTGAAGTGAACCCGCGTTGCTGGTCCCTTGAATTTCGTTATAAGAAGACATGTATTGAGAAAATATCACTCTGTAGATTATGTTGATAATTTGACATCTGTTCATGTAAGTCATACTGTGCATTATTATTCCAAAATTTGAAGTAAATATCTCAAAAATTGCAGGAGATATAGAGAAGACTAAAATTGAAATTTCAACACCCTGTAGATCCGAAATCAAGCGTTTGAGAATCTTAGTCTATTAGAAAGATTAGTTATAAAATTATTATATTCTGTATAAGTAAAAAATACATATAGTCGATCACATAACCTCCTTCGCAGTTTGTTTTGAAACATTGTGAAGATTTTTGTATGTTTCAATCTTTGACATTCGTTAAAATATTCTTAAAATTCAATACAACGTTTTTCTTACCTTGCAGTTTCTGCTGGAAACCTAAAGAAACTTATCCCCATATCATTATTCGCATTTCTGTTACAAAACTTCACAGAACACTTCACCATGTTTACGTTCGGTTCGCTGGATACGGCCCTGTGGAATTCCCCAACGAATCAAAAGAGCACCGAGAAAAGGCGGGATATTCTACGTGGCATACGTCAGTATAATTGTGGTAGACGACTGAATAGTTTGCTACGCTCACGGTTTTACTTATTAGAATTCGTAATTCTTCAGCAAGTATTCTTTTATTTCTATATACGTTTACGTAGTGGGCAATACCGCTGCTGCAACGCCACGAATGCAATAATACCACACAGTTACAGTGGAAGGAATCGAATCAACTGCGCAGTTCGTTGCTTGTTTAACGTATCTGAGAGTTGGTGAGTGCCAGTGGCAAAGCCGCACATCGACCCGTTTCAAGGTGGGGAAACGGCATGCTAGATCGCAGTTGCTACGGTCGCTGATCACCAACTCGAAAGCAGATAGCAGACCTCTGAAATTGAGGTGCATTTACTGAAGTTACAAGCTTAGGAGGCTTGACTTGGGGTCCTATTCGTTCCGTGGGAAGGTTGATGGGATAAAGAATTCGATTGAGAATCAGATAAAGGGTTTCCAAAATTCCTCGAATTGAATAAAGCACATTTGAATTAACGTTATAAGCACTGTTAGATGAATATTTCCAAATATCTAGAGACGTAGTCGCCGATCTTTTAAAGTGTTAAGCAACTTGATAATTATAGAATGAACAGCCTAAGCCAACTTAAATGCAATAAGCACAATTATTTTCGAACTATATACGTACTTAAATTACTATTTAACTGATAATGCATACTATCGATGAAATAATAACAAATAAATTGATGATGAATAAAAGAAAATTTAGATATACACTTATTTACTTTATTTGTAACACGTTGCGACGACACAGCGGCTTCATCAGACAGATACAAAATGAAAACTAAACTGAGTTACAACAAATTATATATGATATACAGCATTGGAATGAAAGAGAGCAAAACCTGATGATGATAAGAAATTAAACTATGTATTTTACTATTACAAGAGTTTATTGAAATTCGGGATTGCAATTTCGGTCTCTCGGCCATCTTCATCTCACAACAAGTATTGAACTAAAGTTGAAAATACATAAACAGGTAGATACACAATTAATAAGGGTGCAAACAAGGGGTATTAAATGAATTATGTTAAAAACAGGTATTATTTAAATATAGCAAAATGGACGATTATCTCTATGGGGGTTTATTGGAGTTTGAAGATTTCGATGGATTCTAAGAAGTCTAACTAACGTCCTTCAGATATTATGTGGATAATTCGAAGTTGATCTATGGGTGGAAAATGGCCATTTTCGATACAATGTGAAGCGAAAGTAGATTAGTCGGTTCTCTGGTCATTAAAATCTGATTGATGCTCTTTGTATCTAGTTTTTAATGAACGACCAGTCTGACCTATATAAAAGCCTTCACAAGCCATGTAGGACAACTTGTAAACTCCAGTTTTGTCGAATATATCAGTTTTATCTTTATTATTGAAAAGTTCTTGGGGGTGTTTCAAGTGGGGTTTGAAAGCTACTCTTTTATGCTGTTTTGAAATGACATTCGCAATCTTTTCGCTGATAGAGCCAAAATTCGTTAATGAAATGTATTTATCTTTATTAGTTGATTCTATACGTGGGTAAATATTCTGATATGCTGTTTGTATTTGATTCTTTCTGATCATTCCGTTTTATATTAGCTGACCCTTCCCTGGACATATTTTCTTCGGATAAAGGTATAGAGAAAGCCCTATGAATCATTGAATCAAACGCAGCGTATTGATAAGATTTCGAATGTGTTGAGTCATGAGAGATGCAGATCTCACTATGGGTGGGTTTTCGATATATATATCAAAACTTAGTGTGTTATTTTTAAGAGTAATTATTAGGTCTAAAACGTGAATCTGATTATCGACTTTTCTCTCTATTTTGAATTCAATTCTTGGATGAATGCTATTGATGTAAGTTAAAAATTAATCTATCGTCTAATTGGTAAAGACGTAGAGTAATGAAGGGTCATTAAGTATGCAAATTCCTTAAAAATGTAGTACGTGGACAAATTCAAAACTAAATGTAGTTTCTATGATTTTGTCTTGGAGCAGGTACCAATTTATTGCCGGATCTTTGATAGAAACCCTCCTACAAATCTCCAGGAAGAACCCAACTACCTGACTACGATCTTCTCTGTCTTTTTTGTTGCTTGCAAATATTGCTGTCCTCGTTTGAAATAAAACGTTTACTTGATACGTCTAAAATTTGTAGTCAGTAACGTAGACGTGTTTTAGGGTTCTCTTCGAAAAAATAATTGAATCAATTGAACACTAATGTATGAAAAACGATAATAAATTAATGTGAATACATAGATAGTTACGTTTACCAAAAATAATCATTTCATAAATTTCATGCATATAATAATCAAATAATGTTTATGATATTTTAATACTTCAAGTAAATTATGGAAATGAATATTTCTTTTATATTAATAGACATAAGAGAAATTTTCCACATAAGTTTTAACGTTACCTAACAGAATGTTAAACATTGTTTATAGATAACTTCAATTCAATTCAATTTCTTTCTCTATTTTAAGATTATAAAAATCAAAATAATGCTTATCAAAATGCCCAAGATTATTCTAGATTCAATGTTTGATCAATCAACGTTTTCACCAGATAATTTAAAAAATAACATACATTACCTCTCTCCATTACAAATCTCAATAAAGAAATTTCATTAGTTAAAACTATCGCAAAAAATAACGGCTATTCTCCCTCAATGATAGACAAACTTGTGTCTGAAAAACATTTGCGGAAATGACAGTATGTATCCTCAAAATAGTTCTGACAGCCACACACATCAATATTCCTCATCAACCTATTTCGGCCCAATTTCTAAAAAAATCTCAAATAACATCCAAATCCCCAATGTAAAATTAGCCTACATATCCACAACCAAACTATCAAATATATTTTCCAATGCTAAAGATAAAACTCAAACATTAGATAATTCAAGAGTGTATAAACTATCATATCCCAATTGTAACGGAATTTATTTTGGTCAAACGGGCCGCTCGTTTAGAATTAGATACCAGGAACATCATTCGCATGTTTATGAAAAAAAATATTCCACACTGGCACAACATTGCATGGACAAAAAATAACCATATTTTTCCATCAATAGACAATCTACAGATCCTTTACCAAGCACAAAAAGGTATAAGACTCAATTATCTTGAATCCTTAAAAAACTCAAAGCCAAACACAATGGAGACAATAATCAAATATTTTGTAACGACCTGACAAATTTATGTTATTCCCCAATATTTGGGATTTTTATGTAGTTCTCATGCATTATAGTCTATTTGGTAAGGACGTAGAGTAAGGGTTCCCAAACTTTTTTGTACTACGCCCCCCTCTGGTTGTTTGAAAACTCTCCACGCCCCCCTTTGTACGTATGATGAAAATTAAAACAAGTATTACATGAATCACGAATATAATTACTGATACAAATTTTAACATTGTAACACAGATACATTTTCAATTTAAGGATGGTAAAGCAATAGGCCTACCTACTTACAAAAACAAAACATAAAATATAATTTAGTGAGATGGGTGCACTTGCATGTTCTGGATAAGTTGACAGATCCTGGGTTGAGCTTTAGACAAAGCACAGCGTAGGTCACTTTCGACATCAAGTTTGTTACGGTACTTGGTTTTGATCGACACAAGAGAGTTGAAAACGTTTTTTCGCACATGTATCTTGTTGAAAAAGGCAGCTTTCTCTGAAACACTGGTGTAATCTTTTAGGTACTTTAACCATAATGAGGGCTTGTCCATTTCTTCAGAATCGTATCTTGCAGCAGAGTCATTTTTTATTTCTATTCCCCCCACTTGCAACTCTTCTGGTAGCAACTGTATGCGCATATTGAATGGGTTGGTTGATAGTTTGTAAAATTCCTCAGACAGGTTACATAAGTACCTGCTGAACTTCTCCTTAAGGTTATTCAAAAGGTCAATTATCAAGTTTTTTAAAAGCGGTCCTTCAAAAACGTCCTCAAAACATGCTTCTTCTGAGACTGACACTACTTTATTGAAACTTGAATAATTGCTGGGGTTCATTGACACTTTATGTATCCAAAGTTGTAGTATCTCAACGCACATCTTGATGGCATCTCGATATGTTACTATATTTGAGTCTGCACCTTGTAGTCTCAAGTTTAGGTTGTTTAACATGCCAAAAAATTCTGATAAATAGGCCAAAATTACTTGGTTACTGGGTTTTTGAACTCCGCACTAAACTTGTTTTGTTTCTGCAGTGCCAAAAACGTAATCACTTCATTACGGAACTCAAATAGTCTTCCCAACATATTGCCTTCTGATAGCCATCGTACTCCTGTATGAAATAGCAGCGTTTTGTGGTCACTTCCTAAATTTTCACAAAGACTTTTAATGCACTGTTCGTCACATAGTTGACTACTGTATTACATAGCTTTAAAATAGCATAGAGTTCGTTTGGAAGCGTTGGCTTGGCGGTGAATAAAACAATTAATCCTAAACACGTCAGCATTCTTCTGGTTGACCAACTGCACAAAGCTTGAGCGAGAACCGAGCATTCAAGAAAGTTCGTGTTTCTCAAAAAAGTCTGATACTCCTTTCATCACATCTACAGCTTTAGTAGTGCTCACCAGCTCAGTAGAAAACATCACTTCATCCTTCATTCTTTCATTCTCAATGTATCGAACATATACAATCAAATGAGAACATTGTGCTTCGTCTGTACTCTCGTCAAGCTGGATAGCAAAAAACGGGGATTTTTTTTATTGCATCAACCACCTGGTTTTTAATGTCCTCGGCCATATCATCAATTCGGCGTTTTACGGTGTTGTCTGTAAGTGGTATTTGTGAAAGCTTTTGCCTACTATTAACATCGGCTGCTTTTGAAAGGCACGGTTTAACAAACGCTTCACCAATAGTGTGACTTTTCTTTTCGTTAGTAATAAGAAGAGATAATTCATAGAAACCTTCAAGCACTTTTAGAGATGACTGAGCAGCAGATACAGTGCTATCTAACTTCATGCGCTTTGAATTCTGAGATTTTGCAGCGAAAAACTCTTTAGGTTTGTCCTTTAAAGAGGCATGTTTGGTTGACAAATGTCTCGGAAGATGATAAGGCCTCATCGCGTCATTACTTAATACTTCATAGCAAATAACGCACTGAGGGTGATCAACATTAGATTTAAGCAAGGAAACAAACCCATATTGAATATAATCGTCAATATACTTGTGTTTCTTTGCCGTATTCATCTTCTCCGATTCAGCTTCACACAGAACTCACACAACACAAAAACAATTACTCCAATTCAAATGTCGCAACAATTATAGAACACCTACAATACAGCAAACACGCTGACTGATATTTCACGGGAAGCACTGTGCCATAACGGACCAGTTACAACTCAAGCACTGAAAAAACTTCAAGATTATTGACATTGGACTCAAGATGCGATAGGGCTGGGGGTGAAAGGAGTGCGGGGACACTCGCACTCACACCAAGGCCAAACGGAGGTATCGGTACACACGGCCGTTGCCGTCGAGGGGGACGGTTATGAGAACTCTCTTGTGCTTTGTAGTTTTAAAAACTGTAGCCTTCTCTATAAAAACTTCACAAAAACAATTATTTTTATAATTTTTCTATTTATTTCATTTGGGTTTCATGCCCCCTCTGGACTTTTCCACGTCCCCCAGTTTGGGAAACCCCTGACGTAAAGTAATAAAAGCTCATTAAGTATGCAAATCCCTTAGAAATGTGGTACGTGGGTAAAGTCAAAAATATATTTAGTTTCTATGATTTTGTATTGGAGCGCGCACCCATTTATTGCCGGATCTTTGATAGAAACTCTCGTACAAATCTCCAGGAAGAACCCAACTTCCTGTGTACGAAATTCTCTGCCTTTTTTGTTGCTTGCGAATATTGCTGTCTTCGTTTTCAATAAAGTGTATATTTGATACGTCTAAAATTTGTAGTCAGAAACGTAGACGAATGTGTGTTTCAGGGTTCTCTTCGAAAATAAAACTGAATCAAATAAACACTAATATCAAAAACGATGATAATTTATGTGAAAATCTAGATAGTTACGTTTACCGAAAATAATTATTTAATGCATACTCAACTTACGTTTAATTCTATACGTTAAAATATATAATAATTTAATAATGTTTATGATTTTTCAGATAACTCAATACTTTCAGTCAATTATGGAATGAATATTTATTTTATATTACTAGACTTAAGATAAATTTTCCATAATGAGTTTCAACATTACCTTCTAGAATGTTAAACATTGTTTATAAATAACTTCAATTCAATTCAATATTTCTTTATTTTAAAATTATAAAAATCAAAATAATGCTTGTCAAAATGCTCATCTTCTGATGATGCATCTTCATTACCTAAATTCACTATAACAGGATCTATCATGGCATCCTAATATGATCCAGTTCCCACATTTATTTCTTTCAGTTCTAGGATGTAACACTTTTTATTGTTGAAATGAAGTTCGTCGTTTTTTATCTTAAACCTTGTGTTCTTTCTAGCCACTTGACCCTTTACTTGTGTCCATATTAGTGGATTCAATTCGAAGTAGTAAGTTGGAAGGGTGAGTATACTAACTTCCTTATTTTTGCCATTTCATCAATGTTATATTTTTGTATGATATATAATGTAAATTTACAATTGATAAAAATTCTTTTTCAACCATATTTTCTTCAAACGAAATATTTTTATACGTCAGCCATGTGATAATGTCTGCTTCACGCAATGAAGATGTTGGCGTTAATTCAATCTGTCGCGAATGGTAGCTTACGTAATCCATTACTATAACAGATCCTAGTGGAATCAAATCCAACAACTGTTCAAAATATTCTTCGAAAACATCCCCATTCATGTGCTCATGATAGTCTTCTTTTACTTTGAAATGATAATAACCCCCCATCCACAACATCGTACACTACCTACATGCGTTACTGTTATATGTCGTCCTTTTCCTGACAGAGCCTGAAATCCTATAGACCAGGAGTTCCCAACCAGGGGCACGCCCCCCAAGGGGAATACCAGGGGGGGGGGCGTAATCGGTACGTTTAATTTCCGGAAATAGTACTTAAGCGCAATACATACTAAGCCTGCCGGGCCGCCGACACAACCCGTCGGCCAGTATGAAAAGAATCAAATCAAAGACAAAGAGTTGCCGACATATGTCGTCGGCCCGGCGGACACAGTGTGTATTGCCCTCTACATATACAAGTTTCGACAAGTCACAATACGACACTCACGCGCATCCCCGCCCTACCTTCCCCCTTGCATCGATCTACCACTCGTAAAACAATTGGGAGCATTTGCGGATCGTATTCGTACTGTCAGTACTTAGTTCGTTCGCTCCAAGTTGCGTTTTTGTTAACATATATTTAAATGTGAAATTGTTATTTGTGAGATATTTAGAAGTGAAATTGTGTCTTCACTTTAATAAAAGGTAAGTTTCTTAAGTTATTGTGTCATTAAATCGCAAAAGTATTCAAATATTTATTTTAATCACTTTTTTTATCTATTCAACCATATTGGCAAAGGCCATAAAATTTTGTATTGAGATTGAGATACCTAATTCATAAAGTAATTATTTTTTTAAATTTTATCTCGCAAGTATTTGTACGGAGCTCGTTACATTCTGAACATTTATGTAGGTTCGAACGCCGCTGCTGCGAAATACGCCGCGCTGGTACGATATTTTTTCTCACAACCACACAGGTTCGAATGATCATAGGCTTGAATGACGTCGTTTCGAAAAACATTTTCACTGCCACATGATGTTTTCGAATTTCGATTTTAAGGATTCGAACGTATGAGGCAGTGAAAATGTTTTTCGAAACAACGTCATTCGCGACTAGGTACGTCACTCAAGCCTACTATAAATATGTATGTACTATTGTTACAGATTAGAAATGGCAGCTAAAAGAAGAAAGTTTTCGGAAGATTATATTAAATTTGGATTTACCTTCATAGAAAAAGACGAGCTACAATTGCCGCAGTGTGTAATATGCATGAAAGTTTTGAGCAATGATATCATGAGGCCCACTCGCCTTGATAGGCATTTGAACCAGTAACATCCTACTCTGGTTTCGAAATCTAAAGAGTTTTTTTCATCCAAGGCAGAATCACTCAAGTGCATGAGATTGGATAAGTCAGGAGGTTATCATGCAGGTGTATCAAAACATCTCAAAGCTTCATTTGAAATAGCTTTTTTGACAGCAAAACAAAAAAAAAAACTCACACCATCGGGGAGGATTTAATCAAACCATTTTTCCTTAAAGCCACGAAAATAATATTAGGAGAAAAATCAGAGCAAAAAATTAGTTCCATATATCTCTCTAATAACACTGTCAAGCGAAGAATCGACGATATTGCATCAGACATAAAATTACAAATTATAAATAAAGTCAAACTATCACCATTTTTTGCCATTAGTTGTGATGAGTCCACAGACATCGTTAATTGTGCAAAACTAATCATTTATATTAGATATGTCAGCGGAGATCACATTGAGGAAGAGATTTTTCACTCCCAGTCGTTAGCAGCAGGCACTAAATCTGAAGATACATTCGATTTAATACCGGACTTTATCGAAAGAAAAGACTTGGATTGGAATAAACTTATTGGACTATGCACAGACGGCGCTCCTGCAATGATAGGTTCACGATCAGGCTTGGCTCAAAAACTTAAGGAAAAGAACCCCGCCTTAGTTAGTACGCATTGTGTTATTCATCGGGAAGCTTTGGCTTCGAAAACTTTGCCACAGAATTTATGCCAGATTTTAAACTCTGCCATAAAGATCGTTAACTACATCAAAAGTAGTGCATTGAACAGTCGGCTATTCACTTTGCTTTGCGAGGATCTCGATTCTGATCACATGGTCCTCCTAATCCACACAAGTGCGCTGGTTGTCAAAAGGCAACATGCTAGCTCGCCTTTATGAATTGAGAGAAGAGGTCATCCTCTTTCTTGAATTTAAAGAAAATTATAATTTTATGCAACTATTCAAAGATGAAAAATTTCAGTGGAAGCTGACCTATTTAGCTGATATTTTTGAGGCCCTGAATCAGCTAAACTTGAAACTTCAAGGCAGAAATGGCAATTTGATTAGTAAATATCATCATATTCAAGGTTTCATATTAAAGCTTCAACTTTGGAAAAAATAAGGTATCTGCTGACAACACACTTCATTTTTCACGGCTATCCGAAGCGATTAATGATCAAAAACTGGATAATGATTTAAAATTTGAAATAGAAACTCATCTACAAACATTGGAAAACGAATTTCACCTGTACTATCGAGATGTTGATTCCGAGTCACCAATATGGCGCATGACCAGAAACCCATTTGTTGTCGATGTCTCAGATTTGCCTGAAGATGTTCAGGAAGAATTTCTAGAAATGAAGGCTGACTCGACCATGAAAGATGACTTCCATCTCTTGACATTAGAGAAATTTTGGGTCAAACGATTTCTTGTTAATCCCAAAATTGCTTCACTTGCTTTGAGAATAATTATTCCATTTTCGATCACATATTTATGTGAGACAGGTTTTTCAGCTTTGGTTTTAATAAGAACTAAACAGCGAAATCGTCTTGCCGTCGATAGCGATTTAACTATTGCTCTAGCAAAGACTGAACCCAGAATCGACATACTGATACAGAACATGCAAGCTCAAGTATCTCATAAGTATTTAATAATTAAAATAAAAGTTTTTGAGAAAAACACTTGAATTGCCAATATTATACCCAGGTAACCCGGATTATAATATACAGGGATATCCACCGGGACCGTCCGTTAAAAACTTTTTAAGTTCCAATTACAATGTCAAGCTGAAATTTTATACGCGGCCATAACTAGCGATTTCCAATTGAATTGAAATATTTTCGAAGTGATACCATTTCCTGTTATACCGGAAGTGAGTCATCACTTTGTTATTTCAAATAGCAATCTCCTTTTTTTATTATACATCTAGAACCGACATTCGAGCAAGGCATAAAATACCCAAGTTGTTGGCACTTATCTGTCAAAACTTTTAACAGATTTAATTATTTTTGTTATAAACTCGATTTATGAGGAATATTTAAAAAAATTGTAGCTCGTATATATTTTGCACTACAGGCACAATTTTTGCTTTTGTGGATAGAAGAAGGATCAAGGAATTTTTAAGCAATTTACACATGTTAAATGTTTATTGCGTTGTTTTGTATGATTTTTTCAATTTGGCTTTTTCAAACAGCAATAACTAATTTTTTCAAATTGCACGTGCAAATTTTATATCGCCATCAGTTGAAGCGTCAAAGTTCAGAT
>JABFTP020000116.1:0-92550 GCA_013387265.2 Cryptolaemus montrouzieri | reverse complement strand
TTTCGCTACGAGTGAAGGCCTATTGCTATTACCTACGATACCAATTCCAGCGATATAAACCATCCGTATTTTCCAATGTTATTAGAAGAATAAGATACTCGAAAAATAAGTATTTACAGCACGATCTTTTTTGTCAATAATAACACGAAAGTTTTCAACTCATTCCACTAAGTAGAATATGGAAATGTGCAATACACAACGGAACAAGTTTTAATATGCACGCGAAACTGAATATCTCAAGAGGTTAAGCCAACCGAGAATATAATTTGGTATGTGAAGGTACGTTATTTGTCGTTTTCTCCGAAAACGAATCATCTCGATATTCTCAATGAAATCAGTAATGTACAGCTTATCGAAGGCAATCTAAGGAATACCTAATTTGTTTTTTTTTCAGGCTAAAGTGTTCACAAGTGCAAGGTCAAAAAACTTCTTTATTTTGTGGTAACATGCTCTATTTTGAAGGTAGGAGAGTGCACGGGTCTAAGAAAAACAATGAACAGAAAGCAGCTTTCAAGTCCTAACATTACATAAATGAAATTGGTTATTCGAAAGATGCAATAGTAACAGAAGCAGATGTATCCTGTTGGCCTTTATATTGTAAAACTATAATATTGAATATTACTCAGCAATATATCAGGTTGGTACATTCTTTTTTTCTCACAATTACATATCAACTCTCTAATGCATGTAGTAATCATAGCAAACCATTAATCTAACATTATGAATATTTTGCAGAAATTTATGAGCTATGTTTATCGAAATCTCCCTAACATCTATGCAACAGTCTTACTGCTGTTTCGTGATGAGTGGAATAAATTTCAACAACTTAATTTTCGAGCAGGAGGAATGGGCCTATTTTATATTAAGGTTAGTAAGGTTTTGTTTTTATTGAAAGTGAGAAGAATACGCTTGATAATAAGTGCTCATTGAGATACGTTATGACTCTTACATTACTCATTGGTTTTAATTTTTCACAGCAACAATTTCTGAGGAGAGATTTGATAGTTACCAAGAAAATTTGTTGAACACATTTCATCGTACAAAAATGCAACGTTTATCGTTACAAGATGAGACAAAATTTTGCCGAAGAATGAAAACTGAACGGGTAAGCGCTGAAGTATGTACTTCAATGGAATTTGAAATGTTGGTAGTAGTATTGGCTTTATTTATTTTCACATTGTACAAGCATTGATAAAAATATGTGTTTATTCATCTTGAAACTGTTTCGTAATTGTCACGAGGTGAGAATTTCGTGCATGTTGAAGACTAAGTTTCTTATTCAACATTTCTCGATTTTAACTATATTTCACAACTCCGATAATGAAACTTGAAATGCCCTGAATGTTGGGAGATAATTATTGTATCCATCTATTACAGATTCAAGAATTATCTCTTCGAAACTGATATAAGAAAGAAAAATCATGTTAAATTTTTCTCAGAATAATTCTGCTTTCAAAATAAAATTTTAATTTTTTTCAGATTTTTGGCAGCTCTTCAATAGTTTAGTAACTGAGAAACCTATGGCACGAGACCAGAAAATGAAATTTGGGATTTCCAGAACAAAGAGCAAATATTCGGCAATTTCGGAGGTACTTTTTTCCTGCATATACCTGTACATCATATATCAGTTTTAATATCACCTTCTACTGAATAGTTTCTCAATTGGAATTTGTGTCAAGCATTTTGATGCAGTATGTGAATTCTTTCTCAAAAAAATTTTCTGTATACTTCAATATCAATTTGAAATAAATTTTTAACCTTTCTTCAGTTTTTCTTGCTTCTGTGAAGAATGTAGTTGGTTGTTTCTTTGAAAAATTTCTTGAATTTGTTATCCATATTCATCTTCCATATGATGTATACTAAATAATTAAGGAAATTCTAACAAAGTCTTTGTATTCAGAATTCTCTAAATAAGATATCTATTATCACATAGTTCTTGAATTCTTGATATTATTAATTAATATATTGTTTATTAGTCATCAATATACAAGTTAAGAGTATTCATGACAAGTCACTCAAAAAATTGACATTAATAGATTTTAACTTGAATTGACACAAACACTGTGTGTATAGACTACATCCGAACAAAATGGCAAACATACATCAATATAAACACAGAACGGTCAGAATAGGGATAAAAGCCAGAACCAATCAGAACAAGATATAAATATAGAGACAATCAGACTGAGGTATCAGTACAAAACTGTAAAGATAATATATTAAAAAAGACAGTTAGAAACATAAAAACTTTCCATTATCGGCATATCATTCACTTAAAGTATCTATGAACTCATTAACTTTTTGGGTTTCATTATGAAATTTGCTTCACTATAAAAACTTCTTCAGACATTTGAGATTCAAAATAACTGCTCCAGGAAGAAAGGTCTAAAGACATTCCAGATCGAATAGCGTTCAGTGCTCTTTGTGTCCAACAAACGAACTGCAGCAACATAAAATTAATGGAAACCATATTAAACTATGTTTATTTGTATTACCTCTGATGTCTTTGTCGATGGCATTTTCCTGCATCACTTCATCTCAGTTTGTCATTATTTTGAAGATTTTAGTTGTTCAGAACTTTGATGATTAAATTGATGTGAATCCCAGTTTTGAATTTTGCCTTAGTCAAATATTCAATTGTCTCTTTTTGTAGTTTATATTGAACACTTACAATTCTTTCCCTCGGTTCTGATATTTTCAACTTTCAAAATTGAACAGGGCTTGGTTGTTTTACGTCCAAGAAATTACTCATAGCAATATATCAATGGTACCTGTTTTATAAGTATGTTTATTTCACTTATCTCTGATGTCTTTCTCGATTGTATATGTCTTTATGCATCACTTCATCCTACATTGCTATCATCTTAAATCTTTCATTAATCTCTGCGAATACAATGCAAAACAACTTCATTTTTATATAGGTTATGTCATGAACAGTCGTCAGTTTGATCTTCTTCTTTCTTCGACTTTCACTCGCTTGCTTGCTTGCTTGCATCTTTTAACAATGTGCTCGGGAACTTAGCCCATTTACACAGCTGGACCTACAGTTTATAGTGGATTCCGAACCACTCTCCTAGACCGTGCAATGATAACTGCCACCACAAGGATTACAAGTTATCTGGTCGTCGGAAGTTTCTGCCCTCTTTAGGCGACTCTTTCAAATTCAGCACTTTTTGTTCAAGGACAACATCCATAACCTGACCCCGGATTCGAACCAGGAGCCTCGACTTAGCAGTACCAATATGCTTGCGCACTAACCGTGCAGCTACCGAGGCTGTTCGACTTTCACTTGGCTCTTGGTAACTTTTAACTACTCTATCGAGGAAAACGGAATGGGCTCAGCTTTCGAGCATTTTACCCAGACTCTGTTGTCGGAATTTATCAATTTCAAATTCAATAATGCTTACATCGAAATGGTAACTTTCTAACGGTCTCTAACACGACCTTAGTAGCTAAGACCATTTCGGCAGGCTTCCAAATCATTTCCAGATTACAACAAATTCTTGAAATGGTTGGATTTCATCAACCAGTTAATATGGCGTTTTGCCACAACTTATCGGGTCGTTTTCGAAGTATCGAACGTGATTCTCGACATTCACACGTGACAGGTTAGTTTGAAGTTTTTCAATAAAAAACAAAAGTTAATCGAGGATTTGCCTGAGGGCAACGTGAGTACGAGCGTAAAATTGTTTATAACGCAAGGTTAGTTGGAGTAAAGTTACGTGGAGGACGGAAATACATGAAATTGTTATTCCTAACTCCCCTGATTCAATTCATTGCTTTATATTTATACTATTCGATCAATGATCAGTTATAAAAGAGACTTCTATCCTCGATACAAGTTGAGGTACATCCCATCAGGAAATTACCGATCGAGTTACATCCATTACAGAGATAGTACAGCATAAGTAACTTATTGTCGATGAATTCATAGCCCACGAACTGTAAAGATGGTAATGTGTTGCGTCGGTCTATTCTATTTTAAAGTTTTCGTTTCGAATTGTTTAAAGAGATAACAAAAAAATCTGAATATTTCTTATTAAAGACATTTTACACGATTGAGTTCACAAATAAGTTCGTGCAAAAGTTTTTGAAATTGTGCCAAGAAACACAAAACATTTTAGACGGGTATAATTTCAAAGCCCTTTGAAGAAAGCATTCGCGTAGTATATAAAATTAAAATCCATAAAGGCACCCATCACACACACACCCTACTCTGAGTGTATTTGGGCAGAATTTATGAGTTATTTTGTGATATTGAACATATTGAATTTACATAAATTTATGCATTGGAACACATCTACACACATACACACACACATATAACTATTATTATTTTATATTGACTTAATAATGACTGAAGACGAATCAAAGCTACTAAAAAGAGTCCATATCATTCATGAGCCATATGTTACATTACATACAAGATAAAAATTGATATATATATATATATATATATATATATATATATATATATATATATATATATATATATATATATATATATATATATATATATATATATATATATATATATATATATATATATATATATATATATATATATATATATATATATATATATATATATATATATTATTATATTATTTTGAGTGCCAAATGTACTTTTTCGGTCTTCTAGGCGCCCACGGTGCCTGTATTTTTAGGGCGCCTGAGTATTTTAGGCGCCAAGTTGACGACAGCAATTTCAGTTGCTAGGTAATTCAAGACGACGCATGACGGAACGTTCAAGGAGCTTAGGCGTTTGAGGATTCTAGGAACTCTGACGCCGGGAGAGTCGGAGTGCCCAGTTGTTCGAAGCGAAGGTTGGTTTTTGGCACTAGGTGTTCAAGGCGTCTGGAAGTTCAGAGGGTCTGACAGATCGAGGCGCAGGGTGGTTCGAAGGGTCCGAGTTTTAGGCGCAAGACAGTGTGGTGCGCTTGAGTGTTTATGACAAGGTAGTTCTGGGTGCAAGGTGGTTTGCGTCGTGTGGATGTTGGGACGCAAGATAGTTCTGGACGTTCGAAAGCGTAAGATAGTTCGGAGGGTTATGCGCGAGGTATTTCGGGGTGCGTAGGCGTTTAGGGATAAGAGGTACATCTGCCTGCCTAGGCGTTTGAATTGCAAGGTAGATCTGCCCGCCTAGGCGTTTTGGGTGCAAGATAGGTCTGTCCGCCTAAGTGTTTAATATACAAGGTAGATCTGCCCACCTAGGCGTTTGATATACAAGGTAGATCTGCCCGCCTAGGCGTTTTGGGTGCAAGATAGATCTGCCCGTCTCGGCGTTTGATATACAAGGTAGATCTGCCCGGCAAGGCGTTTGATTTACAAGGTAGATCTGCCCGGCTAGGCGTTTGATATACAAGGTAGATCTGTTCGCATGCTAGTCTATATTACTAAAGCAGTAAGCCTTATTTCGAGGAAAGTGGAGGGGACGGTTTGAGTTTGAACCGGGCGGGAAGAAAGGGTCGGCGCGGACGAGCGGGGTCCGTAGGCCCCCGCAAATAATTTTTTTCCGGTAGAGAAACGTCCGAGGAAGATCCGAGCGAAATTCGGAGTCCCTAGCTCGAACGACGGAGGCGCGACGATTTTTCGAAAAATTTCGCCAAAACGTCGCTCCGGGCGAACGGAACGTCGAAACGGCGAGATTTCTTTGGAATCGATAACTCGGATGTTTCGGAGGGCGATTGGAGAGGTCGATCGGGCAAAAGTTCCGGCAAAAAATTCCGAAAAAGCGAAAATAAAATACGTCTCCGAAATCTCCGGGATGGAGGGGATAATTTCTATGGACTTTTGCAGCTATACAAAATATTTATATCGCCTTCGATCGCTACGAAACCCGGACGACGAAAAAGCCTCGAGTTTCGCATTTCGCGCCGCCATAGTTAGATTCTCATAAAACCACGGGAAAACGGAAAAATCTTCCATCGAACGGAGGGCTAGCGGCTGATTTTCGCAAATTTTCGCTCTACTTTCCATATTCCGAAAATCTCCGACGGCCAGAAATTCGCGAAATAAACAAACCTCGAGCTGTCAAAATACGGGTTTTTGTTTTAACCATCCTACTTAAACGGGGTCACCGGGAGAAAGGATTCGACCTTCGAACGATTCCTACATATCTCGAGATCGGGTCCCCGAAGACAAAATGTCATTTCACGACTTGATTCTTGAATTTGGGACGGTTTTTGAGACCTACATTTTCGAAGAATAGAACGGAAACACGGGGGCGGAGCCAATCACCCTCCCTTACTCTCCTTGAATCGCCGTTTCTCAATCTGACAAGGCAAAGAAGAAGAAGTTTTAAAGAGGACCGTACCCGGAAACATAGGTGAAAAGAGTAGACGGGATATAAACGAACACTTATATCCCCTCTATTCTCTCACTAAACAATCAAATATCCGTCCCGTACGACGGATATCGTCGTGTACGACGGTCTTTGAATCGTTGAACATCGCTTTCATCGTACCAAGGCCGATAACAAGAAGAGAAGAAGAAGAATTATTTATATTGTGAGATTGTTAAATTAAACAAAACCTCAAATATTCATTCCAAGGTAGTGAACGTAATTTATCAAATATTAAATGCATCGTAATGTATATTTTTTGCAGCATAATGAAGAATCCACCTATTTCATATTTACATTCTGTGTTCTAACCTATGTATTCCAATGAATGAAAACAATAATGGATAAGGTATTTTATACTCAATTTTGTGTTCTTCTCTATTGAATTTTTGTTTCAGTTTATAAACGATGAAGTATGTTAATTATCTTAATGAAAATGTAAATGGAATTCAATGTATTTGAAGAAAGGTTGTTCAAGTTGAAATGTATGAAAGTGACTCTTTGAAAGTGAGTTTTTACTTTGTGTGCATATAAGTAGTTTCTTTTATTAAATATTTATTGTTAGATTTCAATCCACCTAATAACATGACAGAATTAATTGGATCCACTGTAAAGAGGTTGGAAAATTAAATTAAAAATAAGCTAAGATAATATTAAGCAATAACAAGAAAGTTTCAAGTAAATATAAATGTAATACATCCCTGTTCTCTGATAATAATCTTCGTATATATTTTTGTGTAAGTAAACCAGTCTGATTAATAATAGTTACAATAGAGTCAGATTTCTAACTCTGAAGGAAAGAGATCAAGTAAATTACCTGCAATTCTTAACTTCAAAATTTATTTCTTGAACAATTCTTCATATAGTTGGCATGAAAACTTGAGCTCTTAAGGATATTCCAACATTTACATAACACATAAGATACATGTTTTGGACTACTTCTGTTCATAACACATTCTTCTGTATTTTAAGAAATTTATTCAAAGCTGTTCACTGAATAACAGGTAGTCTATACATTCAGAAAGTAAAGTTTCTTAATCTGGAGAAGCAAATTATGAAGCTTCATTACAACGAGAAAATCACATATTTTGTGGAAAATGCAATCACTTCCTGAAAAATGCTGTGTATAGTTAATGATTTTCGTTAAAGATACTCACGTTATATGTTTCAGTCCAGTTTGCTTTTGCATTTTATATTATATAATTGTTATATAGAGTATATAATATAGAATTCAAATATGGGGAGAGATTTGGGTTTTGTACAAAGTCGAGATACTTCCAATGTATCGAATATATTTGCATATATATATATATATATATATATATATATATATATATATATATATATATATATATATATATATATATATATATATATATATATATATATATATATAATGGTTAGTATCTGTAGAATTGTTTGCTGAAAGAGAAGGCTTGGCAATTGCGATCCAGGATCAGGTTGTTTTCACAAGGAATTATAGAAAACATAGCATCAAACAAAATATAGATGATTCTTGCCGTAGATGTTTCTGTTCTTCAGAAACAGTTTTTCATATATTATCATCTTGCTCAGTCCTTGCTTCAACAGATTATTTAGAAAGACATAATGCCGTCGCTAATATTATTCACTTCAATCTAGGAATTAAACATGACCTAATTCCCAAAAGAAAAAAATTTCAAAAATATGAACCTGAGATTATTTGTGAAAATGACAAATATAAACTTTATTTTGATAAAACAATTCTGTGCAACAGAGCTGTAAAACACAATAGACCAGAAATCGTTCTTAATGATAAACAGAATCAAATAACATATATAATTGATATTGCTATACCCGACACACATAATATACAAAATAAATACAATGAAAAAATTTCTAAATATATGATGCTTGGCGAAGAGATTAAAAATGTGGAAAATGAAGAAAATATTTATTCTACCGATTATTATTTCTACAACAGGCGTTATTCCTAGAAATCTTCACAAAAGTATTGAGATTTTGGGTCTGAAGAAATATTTGTTTGAACAGTTACAAAAGATAACAGTCATCAAATCTTGTAATATTCTTCGTAGGTTTCTTTCCGAAAATAATAATGAGGTAGAGTCATAGGTTTTCTCTTTAGTTTATACTGCTCAGAATCTCATTTCATATTTTATTTATTTGTTTATATAAATGTAATATAATTAACTGACAATTTTGTCATATTTATATTCAGAGCAGTATTCTATTCGATCGTTCACCACTTCACACAAAGGAAACTATTAATGAGTAATATTCAGTGTTACTTGACTAAGGTCCGTACACTGGATTTTTCCGGGAGAAAGCCTCTGACACTACTCGTTGGTACATTGATATCATTGTCTGATGATGCTATAGTATGTATATATTCTGGTAGATTGATATATTCTCATAACATTTAACGTTATCCTAATATATAATTACTCCAGGATATGTTTTGATTATAATCATTGCCTGGCAATGGTATTAATTACCGGGTGGTGGATTTATATTTTTCATGAAATCAGTTTGATTGCATGAGCAGTTATATGGGCAACTCGTCGGGGTAAAACTTCCTATATATATATATATATATATATATATATATATATATATATATATATATATATATATATATATAGTAATATATAGAAGTAAAAGATCAAAGAACTTAAAATTGGTGTTTTACCAGGATCTATAACAAGTAACAAGATCTTGTCATTATGTATCCTTGTAACAAGGATACATAATGACAAGACCTATCATAAGACAATGCATGGTACATAAGAGAAGAAAAGATCTGACTGCGATATTCAGAAGGCCTTGAGAAAGTTTAGCAGCTCATAATAATTGTAGGATTTACATTTCAAAAACAATACTGCAAAAGAAGACTGCAGGAACTGAGAAAATTCTGCAGGATTTACATTAATGCTAAACTCTTCGAAAGACTTCTTCGAAGAAAAGTGAGAGAGTTCTATGTTAAACAACTTAAGAAATACACTCTTCATATAAGGAAGAAGTGTATTCAGGATTTTCACAATTAACCACCTTATAGAGAATAACAAATTGAAAGCAGAAAAAAAAATTTATGGTTAACCCTCATCTGGAGAAGGCTCTCGACAGAACACTGAGAAGAGCAGTATGAGAGTCTTAGGAAACGAGAAGTGAAGTATAAATTGAGAAAGAATAGCAGAAGTCTTATAAAGTACTTCAGGAGGATATTACATCAATGTTGAGATTAGAAAATGAATCGAAGATAGGGGAAGAAGAAAACAGTAACTGAGCAAATTTTAAAGAACCTATACTATTGGGAAACAATATAAAAGAATTCTAGAAACCAAACAGAGATATAATTGGAAAACATACCCTTCAGGAGAGGAGAAAGTGTTCAGAATAACATTTCCACTATCAACCAGCTCAGAGAATAACAAACTAAGGGCGAGAAGATATTCCTTGCTTTTCATTATTTGGGAAGGCTTTCGAAAGAAAACTGAGAAGAGTAAAATGGGAGAGGCTAAGGAAAGGAGAAGTGAATTATAGATTGAGGAAGAGTATCAAAAGCCTTGAAATGGGTAAATCAGTATAATATGTTAATATCTTAGTTAGGATGAGAAGATGAATTGAAGATAGGAGAAGAATCATGACAGCAATATTCAGAATAACAATATTTTATTATCAGTTCATATGTACAGCAAGTTAGCTTGGTGACAGTGAAGTAAGATATTAGTCTCAATACTTAATTTTTCATAAGTATGTGGAAAGTTCTTTATACATGACTGTTTTCGTATTTCCTTCAGCTATTACTAGCATTAATACTGGGATATAAAAGAGCAATTTAAAATAAGTGTCAAATTGATAATTTGAACTTTCTCACATACTGTTAGAAAGTTTGACTTCTTCCCAAATGTTTCTGTCATCAATATAAACTACATGTTTGTCTTTGAATTAGAGAAATGATTGAAAAACAACATGAAAAACACACTGCAAGAAAGGAAGAAGTGTTCAGGATCACAATTTCACCATAGACTAGCAAATAGAGAACATATTTAAGGACAAAATATAATTATAGGTTTTCTCTGATGTGGGAAAGGCTTTCAAGAGAGAACTGAGAAGAATTCTATGGGAGAGTTGGGAGAGTCTAAGGAAAAGAGGAGTTAATTATAAACTGAGAACGTGTTAAAGGTAAAATGTTGAAAATAGTAGTATGAGAGAGGAGTCTCAGGAAAGAAGGAGTAAATTAGAGACTTGAAGAGTATCAAAAGCCTTTGTAATTGGTATATCATAATAATGTGACAACACAAATGATGAGATGAGAAAATGCATTGATGATAGGAGAAAAAGAATTCAGACAGCAAATTCAGAAGGGATATAAAAAATGTAAAATGTAAATGTAAATAATACACCTTCAAGGAATACTAGAAGTTTGTGAGATTGTCATATTACCATCAACCAGTTATAGAGAAGAGCAGACTAAAAGACAAAATGTTTGTTGTGGAGAAAGCTTTCGGCAGAATGCTGAAAAGAATAGTAAGTGAGAGGAGCCTAAGGAAAAGAGGAGTAAATTATAGACTGAGAAAAAGTATCAAAAGCATTTAAGAATGGTATATCAGTATAATGTGGCAACAATAATGATATAAGAAAATGCATCAAAGATAGGGGAAGAAGAATCCTGACAGCTATATTCAGAAAGGAATGGAAAAATGTATCTGCTCATATGATTGGAGTATTGGCCTTATATTTCCTAAAGGTAAAAGAGACCTGCGCAAATTTCAAGGATCTAATACTATTGAGAAACTATTTCAAAGAATTCTAGCAACCAAACAGAGATATAAGTTGAAAACAACATAGGAAAAACTCTTCAGGAAAAGAAGAAATACAGAACACAGATGAAAGCTTCTAACAAGGAAACAGTATTCATGATGACCAAGATTACTCAACAGTAATGGCTGAGAAATATATATATATATATATATATATATATATATATATATATATATATATATATATATATATATATATATATATATATATATATATATATATATATATATATATATATATATATATATATATATATATATAATGCTGTGAAGATTTGGTGATAGAATGGGGTTGAGGATCTAGGAAATCTGTTGTACTGAAACTGATATATAGTTAACATTATTGTAATCTATATGAAGGTTCATAACGTAATTTACATATTTGTGGATACTTGAATCTTATTTGTACTTACTCTACAAGAATACTTCAATTCAGAAGATGTTTGATTTTCTGGTAAGCAAATTGTGTGAATTTTCGTCAATTTGAGGTGATACAAAATAGTTATGTACAGGGCAATCATATAAGGTAAAATTTCTATGTATTCAGTAGTGTTCCTTTATTTCGTTACTAAGTTCTCGCCTTTATCTTTTGGATACGTTCAAGAAATTTTAATTTGAGGAGAATTTTCAGTTTCTATTTCATTAATCTTCTTGAGCAGTAGTTCGTCCATCTTGCTGTTTCAAACTCATATTTTTGTTTTAATTTTAATGCTTCCTCAATAGGAGAAAGTTGATATTTTCAAATTGAATTGGGATAGTTGTGAATAGTGTTTAAATTTATATGGTTGATGAGTCAGTATCCATAAAACAATACTGGAAGCTGCATTACCATAAGGATGTGTTAAGCAATATATGAGAGAGTTCCATATAACATAAAGAACTATTAAATATAAATATCGTATCTAATGAGACGTTCATTTTAGTTAGAGCTGGATATGGAAAGGCGTTCAGTATATTTTGCGTTTAGTGTATTAGGCTTTTTTCTATATCAGGCATTTTTATATATAAGGCGTTTTGGTATATTAGGCGTTTCGTCTATTAGGCGTTTTTGTATATTAGGCGTTTTTGTATATTAGGCGTTTAGTATATTAGCTGTTTAGATGTAAAAGGCGATCTTAATGAGCTCACTAGTGTATATATACTAAACGCGTAAGGCACTTTTCCGTCAAAATGGATGGGATGGAATGTGGTTGAACCGGGACGGGGATTTTTCGAATAGCTCTCGAGCGGGAGGCGGAGGCCGGGCCGAGTAATTTTTTTACGAAACAAGGTAGTCGGTCAAAGGCGCGTGCGAAATCGGGAGGTCGCGGGACCGCGAACGTCGGAGATACGAATTTTCGAAAATTTTCGCGATATCGCCAGATCTCGAAAAGGGAAAGAGTCGAGTGCCGGATTTCTTCGGTATCGCTAAATTTCGTCTTTCGGAAGACGATTCGTACAGCGATAATCTCGAAATTCCCCGAGAAACCTTTCGAAAACGTCGAAAAGAAAAAGGTCCACGATTTTCTCGAAACGGTGGGGAGGAAATAACCCAAACGAGCAGGCTATACAAATTTTTTCCTTCGCCTAATCGGTCCCGCACTTTTTACCGAACGAAGCGTTCGTCTTTCCCATCATGCTTCCTGATATTTTCATCGCGTATTTTCCACGGGAAAACGGGAAAATCTTCGATCGAACGAAGGTCTATCGGCCGACTTTCGCAAAATTTCGCTCTACTTTCCTCATTCCGAATATCTCTGACGGCCAGAAATTAAATAAATTAACGAACGTCGAGCTGTCAAAATACAGGTTTTTCTTTCATCTATCCTACTTAAACGGGGTCACCGGAAGAAAGGATTCGACCGTGGAACGATTCCAACATATCTCGAGATCGGGTCCCCGAAGAGAAATCGTCATTACAAGACTTAATTGTCGAATTTGAGACTGTTTTTGAGACCTAGATTTTCGAGAAATAGAGCGGAAACACGGGAACGGAGCCAGTCACCGCTCCTACGGTCCCTTAGATCGCTATTCAAGCTCGGTCGACAGTCAACCTAATTTACGGGCCAAAGTCGATGTCCGTCGCCGGCACAGCTGCTTATTTCTTTGGACTTTGTTTCATCGGAAGTCGGCCTTACCAACGTGTAAAATTCAATGCTCTCTCTCTTTCGAATGAAAATAGTGAGACGGAAACAGTTAGTTAGTTCAGCGCTACCAAAACATAATTTTGGTACTAACAACATCTAGAAGATAATGTTTTCTCTCTTCTGAATGAAATATCCTGCGTCACAGACATCATTTCATTCGGTCTCATAGTCGATATGTCAGATTTGAGAATTCCGAATTTTATGTCAACGAAAAGTTTAACGAAACTTTTGAAGGTAAGTTTACGTAATTTGAGATTTATTTTGTCGATTATATATTCTGTTTAAAGAAAGAAATGACAAACTTTCGAATTTTATAAATTTAAGATTCTGAGGTTATTCTAACCTAAATAATGTGATTCAAACCGAATGTTGAAGATATAAAAATTAGTGTAATCTCAAATGTATTATTCGAGATTATCGAATAATTGCCTATATAATTCTAACTCAATTCTTATGAAGAATAAGAAAGTATTTTGCTGGGTAGTGAAGCGAAATGGCGTAATGTGGATTTGCCCAAGTTAAAGATTGAGAAATTGAACCAGGCTTTAAATAGTGTTTGAAAGGTAAGTGAACGTGTTCTGGCGTCAGTTTGTTATTTTGTAATATATATTTTTTCAGCATACTGAAGAAAAACCGATATATTCAGTATTTACATCGAACCTAACCTTCAATTGAAGAAAATCACATATTTTCTGAAAAATTCAAAATCTCCAAAAGTGCCGTTTATATTTCATGATTTTTGTTGAAGATACTCACTTATATGATGTTTTTGTAGTCCAGTTTGCTTCTTTTATTTTCATTTCACATAAATTCACAAAATCACGAATTGAATATAAGTAAGATATAATATCAAATTATGTATATACAGAGTCTAGGTACTTTCAATGCTTCATGTATATTTATATATGGTGTTTTACCAGGATATATAATAACAAGACCTATCATGAGAAAATGCATGGAACATAAGGGAAAAAGAGATCTGGCTGCAATATTCAGAAGGGCTTGAGCCAATTCTAAGGGACTTATATTAATGCTGAACACTTCGAAAGACTTCTTCAAAGAAAAGTGATAGAATTTAAGTAAAACAATTTAAGGAACACACTTCAGGTGAGTATCGAAAAATATATGTCAAATTCTTGATTTGTTTTCTAAGAGGATGTTTGAAAGTTTGAATTTTTCCCAAATTTTTCTGTCATTACTATAAACTAGCATGGATTGGGGATGTACAAGAGAAGTCAGTTAGATATGAGTGCCAGACAAATATTTGAAACAATATCTATAAATTTATTTTAATTCAAATTGAAATGTCGATAACTTAAAATTTGGCTTAAAAGTGCTCATAATGATTTTTATATTGTTTTTGTAGTGATAGGTAATCAATTGTACAGAAAGTTAACTTGGTGGCAGTGAAGTAATATTTAGGTTTCAGCATTCAATTTTTCATAAACATGTAGGAAATTTTCTTTATCCATGACTGATTTAAGTTTTTCTTCAATTCTTACTAGCTTAAATAATGGAAAAGAAAAGGACAATTGAAAATAATATGTCAAATGTCAAATTCTTTTTGTTTTTCATAGTATATGATATAAAGTTTATATTTTATATATATATATATATATATATATATATATATATATATATATATATATATATATATATATATATATATATAAAATCAAACTTTCTCATGTACTATGAGAAAACAATTCAAAAATTTTATAAGAATTATGCTAATGTTGAGAGATAATTATTGTATCCATCAATTACAGATTCAAGAATTATCTCTTTGACACTAAAATAAGAAAGAAAAACATGTTAAATTTTTCTCAGAATAATTCTTCTCCTTTCGAAATAAAATTTTAATTTTTTCAGATTTTTGGCAGCTCTTTAATAGTTCAATAACTGAGAAACCTATGGTACGAGACGAAATTTGGAATTCCAGAACAAAGAGCAAAATTCGTATGTGAATTCTGTCACAAAATATTTTTCTGTATATTTCAATATTAATTTGAAATAAATTTTTAACTTTTCATCACTTTTTCTTGCTTCTGTAAAGAATATAGTTGATTGTTTCTTTGAAAAATTTCTTGAATTTATTATCCACATTCACCTTTCATATCATGTACACTAAATAATTAAGGAAATTCTAACAAATCTATGTATTCAGAACTCTCAAAATGAGATATCTATTATCACGTAGTTCTGGAATTCTTGATATCATTAATTAATATATTCTGTATTAGTCATCAATATACAAGTTAAGAGTATTCATGACAAGTAACTCAAAAAATTGACATTAATAGATTTGAACTTGAATTGAGACAAACACTGTATGTATAGACTAACTACATCCGAACAAAAATGGCGAACATACATCATTATAAACACAAGATAGTCAGAATAGGAGTAACAACCAACACCAATCAGAACAGGATATAAATGTAGAGACAATCAGAACGAGGTATCAATACAAAACAGTAAGAATATATTAAAAACAACAGATCGAAACATATAAACTTTCCGTTATCCGCATAGCATTCACTTCTGGAATTCCTATTACTATGAACTCATTAATTTTTTGGATTTCATTTTGAAATTTGCTCCACTATAAAAATTTCTTCAAGCATATTAGATTCAAAATAACTGATCCAGGAAGAAAGGTCTAAAGAAATTCCAGATCAAATAGCGTTCAGTGCTCTTTGTGTCCAACAAATGACCTGCAGCAACATAAAATTAATGGAAACCATATTAAACTATGTTTATTTGTATTACCTCTGATGTCTTTCTCGATGGTATTGTCCTGCATCACTTCATCTCAGTTTGCCATTATTTTGAAGATTGTGGTTGTTCTGAACTTTGATGATTAAATTGATGTGAAGCCCAGTTTTGAATTTTGCCTTAGACAAATGTTTGATTGTCTCTTTTTGTAGTACATATTGAACTCTTACAATTCTTTCCGTCGGTTCTGACAGCTTTCAAAATTGAACAGGGCTTGGTTGTCTTTACGTCCAAGAAATTACTTATAGCAATATATCAATGGTACCTGTCTTCAAGTATGTTTGTTTCACTTATCTTAGATGTCTTTCTCGATTGTATATGTCTTTATGCATCACTTCATTTTACATTGCTATCATCTTAAATCTTTCATTAATTATTGCGAATACAAAGCAAAACAACTTCAATTTTATATAGGTTATGTCATAAACAGTCGTCAATTTGATCTTCTTCTTTCTTCGACTTTTACTTGGCTCTTGGTAACTTTTACCTACTCTATCGAGGGCTCAGCTTTCGAGCATTTCACCCAGACTCTGTTATCGGAATTTGTCAATTTTAAATTCAATAATGCTTACATCGGAACTGTAACTTTCTAACGGTCTTTAACACGACCTTAGTAGCTAAGACCATTTCGGCAGGCTTCCAAATCATTTCCAGATCACACCAAATTCTTGAAATGGTTTGATTTCATCAACCAGTTAATATAGCGTTTTGCCACAACTTATAGGGTCGTTTTCGAAGTTTCGAACATGATTTTCGACATTCACACGAGACAAGTTAGTTTGAAGTTTTTCAATAAAAAACAAAAGTAAATCGAGGATTTGCCTGAGGGCAACGTGGGTACGAGCGTAAAATTTTTTGTAACGCAAGGTTAGTTGGAGTAGAGTTACGTGGAGGACGGAAATACATGAAATTGTTATTCCAACTCCCCTGATTCAATCCATTGCTTTATATTCATACTATTCGATCAATGATCAGTTATAAAAGGGAATTCTATCCTCGATACAAGTTGAGGTACATCCCATCCGGAAATTACCGATCGAGTTACATCTATTACAGAGATAGTACAACATAAGTAACTTATTGTCGATGCATTCACAGCCCACGAACTGTGAAGAAGATAGTGTGTTGCGTCGGTCTATTATTTTCAAAAGAAAAATTATGCCAAGAAACACACAACATTTTAGACGGGTATAATTCCAAAGCCCTTTGAAGAAAGCCATCGCGAAGGATTGGTCGAATTGGCACACATTCCCACCCCTAGACAGAATAATAGAATATTCCATTATTTTGGTGTAGTATATAAAATTAAAATCCATAAAGGCAATCCTGACCGAATTTCTCAATAGAAGGGCCGAAGGATTGGTCGAATTTGCACACATTCCCACCCCTAGACAGAATAGTAGAATATTCTATTATTATGGTTTTTTTCAGTGGCATGTCACTTATTTTTCAGAACTCAATAAGAATGAAGTGAATTATATAAATTCTAACGATTATTCTTAACAAAAGAGAAAATAATAATGTTATTCAGATGATCATACCCGAATATGGCATCGAAGGATAGCGTTAATGGTTCCAGGGTGGAAACACAGAGGCAATGTACAGTCCGAAACGGGTTATAGAGCAACGCCTCCTCCAGAATGTTTTATTGCCTTTTTCTGTGTAAGGAAATATGGAAACAATCGAATTCCCGCTAAAATTATCGAGGGAAGATTACTATTCCTTTTCAACCGAGGCCTCTTTGAAAAAGGTTGTTTGTATTAGTGACTGTGAGCTCTGAGTGTAATTGGGTCGAATTTGTAAGTTATTTTGTGATATTCAACATATTGAAATTGCATAAATGTATGCATTTGAACACATCTACACACAAACACACACACACACATATAGCTATTATTATAATATATTTACTTAATAATGACTGAAGACGAACCAAAGATTACCTAACAAAGCCCAAAGAAAGATTGTTATAGCATTCATTATGAGCCATATGTTATATTACAAACAAGATATAAATTGAAAGGTATCTTTATGTTTGAATATGTTGAGATGTTTCAGGACAACCGATGATGTATATATATTCATAATATTATTTAGAGTGCCAAATGAAGTTTTTCGGTCGTCTAGGCACCCACTGTGCCTGAATTTTTGGGGCGCCTGAGCATTTTAGGCGCCAGGTTGACGCAGCATTTTCAGTTTCTAGGTAAATCGAGACGATGGATGATGGAACGTTCAGGGAGCTTAGGCGTTTGAGGATTCTAGGAACTCGAGCGCCGGTGGAGTCGGAGTGCCCAGGTGTTCGAAGCGCAAGGTCGGTTTTGGGCACTAGGTGTTCGAGGCGTTTGGACGTACATGGGGTCTGACCGGTCGAAGCGCAGGGTGGTTCGAAGTGCCCGAGTTTTAGGCGCAAGGCAGTGTAGGGCGCTTGAGCGTTTATAACAAGGTAGTTCTGGATACAAGGTGGTTTACGTCGTCTGGATGTTCGGGCGTAAGGTAGTTCTGGACGTTTGAAGGCGTAAGATAGTTCAGGGAGATTATGCGTGAGGTAATTCGGGGCGCGTAGCCCTTTGAGGATGAGAGGTAGACCTGCCTGTCTAGGCGTTTGGATTTCAAGGTAGATCTGCCCGCCTAGGCGTTTTGGGTGCAAGGTAGATCTGTCCGCCTAGGCGTTTGATATACAAGGTGGATCTGCTCGCCTAGGCGTTTGATATACAAGGTAGATCTGCCCGCCTAGGCGTTTGATATACAAGGTAGATCTGCCCGGCTAGGCGTTTGATATACAAGGTAGATCTGCCCGCCTGCTAGTGTATATATACTAAATGCGTAAGGCACTTTTCCGTCAAAATGGAGGGGATGGAATGTGGTTGAACCGGGACGGGGATTTTTCGAATAGCTCTCGAGCGGGAGGCGGAGGCTGGGCCGAGTAATTTTTTACGAAACTAGGTAGTCGGTCGAAGGTGCGTGCGAAATCGGGAAGCCGCGGGACCCCGAACGGCGGAGATACGAATTTTCGAAAATTTTCGCGATATCGCCAGATCTCGAAAACGGAAAGAGTCGAGTGCCGAATTCCTTCGGTATCGGTGAATTTCGTCTTTCGGAAGACGATTCGTACGGCGATAATCTCGAAATTCCTCGAAAAACCTTTCGAAAACGCCGAAAAGAAAAAGGTACACGATTTTTTCGAAACGGTGGGGAGGAAATTACCCAAACGAGCAGGCTATACAAATTTTTTTCTTCGCTCAATCGGTCCCGCACTTTTTACCGAACGAAGCGTTCTTCTTTCCCATCATGCTTCCTGATATTTTTATCGTGTATTTTCCACGGGAAAACGGAAAATCTTCGATCGAACGAAGGTCTATCGGCCGACTTTCGCAAAATTTCGCTCTACTTTCCTCATTCCGAATATCTCTGACGGCCAGAAATTGAATAAATTAACGATCGTCGAGCTGTCAAAATACGCGTTTTTCTTTCATCTATCCTACTTGAACGGGGACACCGGAAGAAAGGATTCGACCGTGGAACGATTCCTACATATCTCGAGATCGGGTCCCCGAAGAGAAATCGTCATTACAAGACTTAATTTTCGAATTTGAGACTGTTTTTGAGACCTAGATTTTCGAGAAAAAGATCGGAAACACGGGGTTGGAGCCAGTCACCGCTCCTACCGTCCTTAGATCGCTATTCAAGCTCGGTCGACAGTCAACCTAATTTACGGGGCAAAGTCGATGTCCGTCGCCGGCACAGCTGCTTATTTCTTCGGACTTTGTTTCACCAGTAGTCGGCCTTACCAACGTGTAAAATTCAATGCTCTCTCTCTTTCGAATGAAAATAGTGAGATGGAAACAGTTAGTTACTTCAGCGTTACCAACATAATTTTGGTACTAACAACATCTAGAGGATAATGCTCTCTCTCTTCTGAATGAAATATCCTGCGTCACAGACATCATTTCATTCGGTCTCATATTCGATATGTCAGATTTGAGAATTCCGAATTTTGTCAATGAAAAGTTTAACGAAACGTAAAAGAAACTTTTGAAGGTAAGTTTAAGTAATTTGAGGTTTATTTTGTCCATTTGATATATATTTTGTTCAAGGAAAAAATGACAAACTTTCGAATTTTATAAATTTAAGATTCTGAGGTTATTCTAACCTAAATAATGTGATTCAAACCGAATGTTGAAGATATAAAAATTAGTGTAATCTCAAATGTATTATTCGAGATTATCGAATAATTGTCTATATAATTCGAACTCAATTCTTATGAAGAATAAGAAAGTATTTTGCTGGATGATGAAGCGAAATGGCGTAATGTGAATTTGTCCAAGTTATAGATTGAGAAATTGAACCAGGCTTTAAATAATGTTTGAAAGGTAAGTAAACGTGTTCTGTCGTCAGTTTGTTATTTTGTAATATATATTTTTTCAGCATACTGAAAAAAAACCGTTATATTCAGTATTTACATCGAACCTAACCTTCAATTGAAGAAAATCATATATTTTCTGAAAAATTCAAAATCTCCAAAGGTGCCGTTTATATTTCATGATTTTTGTTGAAGATACTCACTTATATGATGTTTTTGTAGTCCAGTTTGCTTCTTTTATTTTCATTTCACATAAATTCACAAAATCACGAATTGAATATAAGTAAGATATAATATCAAATTATGTATATACAGAGTCTAGATACTTTCAATGCTTCATGTATATTTATATATGGTGTTTTACCAGGATATATAATAACAAGACCTATCATGAGAAAATGCATGGAACATAAGGGAAAAAGAAATCTGGCTGCAATATTCAGAAGGGATTGAGCAAATTCTAAGGGAATTATATTAATTCGAAATACTTCTTCGAAGAGAAGTGAGAGAATTTTATGTAAAACAAGTTAAGGAACACACTTCAGGTGAGTATCGAAAAATATATGTCAAATTCTTAATTTGTTTTCTATCAGGATGTTAGAAAGTTTGAATTTTTCCCAAATTTTTCTGTCATTACTATAAAGTGTAGCATGGATTGGGGATGTACAAGAGAAGTCAGTTAGATATGAGTGCCAGACAAATATCTGAAACAATATCTATAAATTTGTTTCAATTCAAATAGAAATCTCAATAACTTAAAATTGGGCTTGAAAGTGCTCATGATAATTTTTATATTGTTTTTGTTGTGATAGGTAATCAATTTATATGTACAGCAAGTTAGCTTGGTAGCAGTGAAGTAATATTTAGGTTTCAACATTCAATTTTCCATAAACATGTAGGAAATTTTCTTTATCCATGGCTGATTTAAGTTTTTCTTCAATTCTTACTAGCTTAAATAATGGAATAGAGAAGGACAATTGAAAATAATATGTCAAATTTTGATTTGTTTTCTCACAATATGTGAGAAACTACCTGTTTTGTCTTGAAAAATTGTAGTCATTCAAGTATGTAGGAGTACTAATACGAGAAGAAGGTGATATGCATTATAAGACAATAGGATACCAAAATCATTTGTGAAGAAGATAGAAATAAGTAACAGAACAAAAATATCCTTACTTCCGGAATTAATATATATATATATATATATATATATATATATATATATATATATATATATATATATATATATATATATATATATATATATATATATATATATATATATATATATATATATATATATATATATATATATATATATATATATATATATATATATATATATATATATATATATATATATATATATATATATATATATATATATATATATATATATATATATATATATATATATATATATATATATATATATATATATATATATATATATATATATATATATAATATATACCAAATCATAATGTTTTTATTATTATTGTGTAATCATCTCAATAATGTGATTCCCTATATTTTCCACAGTTAATGTTGTTCCTTTTTCTGTATAAGAACTATGCTAATGTTGAGAGATAATTATTGTATCCATTGGTATCCATCAATTACAGATTCAAGAATTAGCTCTTCGACACTGATATAAGAAAGAAAAAACATGTTAAATTTTTCTCAGAATTATACTTCTCCTTTCAAAATAAAATATTAATTTTTTTTCAGATTTTTGGCAACTCTTTAATAGTTCAATAACTGAGAAACCTATGGTACGAGACGAGAAAATGAAATTTGGGATTTCCAGAACGAAGAGCAAAATTCGTATGTGAATTCTATCACAAAACTTTTTTCTGTATATTTCAATATCAATTTGAAATAAATTTTTTAACTTCTCATCAGTTTTTCTTGCTTCTGTAAAGAATGAAGTTGATTGTTTCTTCGAAAAATTTCTTGAATCTATTATCCATATTCACTTTTCATATCATGTACACTAAATAATTAAGGAAATTCTAACAAAGTCTATGTATTCAGAACTCTCAAAATAAGATATCTATTATCACATAGTTCTTGAATTCTTGATGTAATTAATTAATATATTGTGTATTAGAAATCGATATACAAGTTAAGAGTATTCATGACAAGTCACTAAAAAAATCGACATTAATCGATTTGAACTTGAATTGAGACAAACACTGTGAGTATAAACTAATTACATCCGAACAAAAATGGCAAACATACATCAATATAAACACAAAACAGTCAGAATAGGAGTAAAAACCAAAAACAATCAGAACAGGATATAAATATAGAGACAATCAGACCGAGGTATCAAAACAAAACGGTAAGAATATATTAAAAACAACAGATCGAAACATAAAAACTTTCCGTTATCAGCATATTCACTTAAAGTATCTGAAATTCCTATTACTATGAACTGATTAACTTTTTGGGTTTCATTTTGAAATTTGCTCCATTATAAAAATTTCTTCAAACATTTTAGATTCAAAATAACTGCTCCAGGAAGAAAGGTCTAAAGAAATTCCAGATCGAATAGCGTTCAGTGCTCTTTGTGTCCAACAAATGACCTGCAGCAAAATAAAATTAATGGAAACCATATTAAACTATGTTTATTTGTATTACCTCTGATGTCTTTCTCGATGGTATTGTCCTGCATCACTTCATCTCAGTTTGCCATTATTTTGAAGATTGTGGTTGTTCTGAACTTTGATGATTAAATTGATGTGAAGCCCAGTTTTGAATTTTGTTTAGACAAATGTTTGATTGTCTCTTTTTGTAGTACATATTGAACTCTTACAATTCTTTCCGTCGGTTCTGACAGCTTTCAAAATTGAACAGGGCTTGGTTGTCTTTACGTCCAAGAAATTACTTATAGCAATATATCAATGGTACCTGTCTTCAAGTATGTTTGTTTCACTTATCTTAGATGTCTTTCTCGATTGTATATGTCTTTATGCATCACTTCATTTTACATTGCTATCATCTTAAATCTTTCATTAATTATTGCGAATACAAAGCAAAACAACTTCAATTTTATATAGGTTATGTCATAAACAGTCGTCAATTTGATCTTCTTCTTTCTTCGACTTTTACTTGGCTCTTGGTAACTTTTACCTACTCTATCGAGGAATACCGAATGGGCTCAGCTTTCAAACATTTTACCCAGACTCTGTAGTCGGAATTTGTCAATTTTAAATTCAATAATGCTTACATCGAAACGGTAACTCTGTCTTTAACACGACCTTAGTAGCTAAGACCATTTCCGCAGGCTTCCAAATCATTTCTAGATCACACCATATTCTTGAAATGGTTTCATCAACCAGTTAATATGGCGTTTTGCCACAACTTATCGGGTCGTTTTCGAAGTTTTGAACGTGATTTTCGACATTCACACGTGACAGGTTAGTTTGAAGTGTTTCAATAAAAATAGAGGATTTGCCTGAGGGCAACGTGGGTACGAGCGTAAAATTGTTTATAACGCAAAGTTAGTTGGAGTAAAGTTACGTGGAGGACGGAAATACATGAAATTGTTATTCCCAACTCCCCTGATTCAATCCATTGCTTTATATTTATACTATTCGATCAATGATCAGTTATAAAAGAGACTTCTATCCTCGATACAAGTTAAGGTACATCCCATCCGGAAATTACCGATCGGGTTACATCTATTACCGAGATAGTACAGCATAAGTAACTTATTGTCGATGCATTCATAGCCCACGAACTGAAAAGATGATAGTGTATTGCATCAGTCTATTATATTCAAAAGAAAAATTGTGCCAAGAAACACACAACATTTTAGACGGGTATAATTTCAAAGCCCTTTGAAGGAAGCCATCGCTCTGAGTGAGTTTTGTGAGCTCTGAGTGTATTTGGGTGGAATTTATAAGTTATTTTGTGATATTGAACATATTGAAATTGCATAAATTTATGCATTTGAACACATCTACACACAAACACACACACACACACACACACACAGACACACAGACACACACACGCACACACACACTCATATAACTATTATTATATATTATATTGACTTAATAATGACTGAAGACGGACCAAAGGTTACCTAAAATAGCCCAAAGAAAGATTGTTACAGCATTCATTATGAGCCATAAGTTATATTACATACAAGATATAAATTGAAAGGTATCTTTATATTGGAATATCTTGATATGTTTCAGGGCGACCGATGATGTATATATATATATATATATATATATATATATATATATATATATATATATATATATATATATATATATATATATATATATATATATATATATAGGAGTGCCAAATGAATTTTTTCGGTCGTCTAGGCGCCCACCGTGCCTGTAGTTTTAGGTCGCCTGAGCATTTTAGGCGCCAGGTTGACACAGCATTTTCAGTTGCTGGGTAATTCGAGACGATGGATGATGGCACGTTCAGGGAGCTTAGGCGTTTGAGGATTCTAGGAACTCGAGCGCCGGTGGAGTCGGAGTGTCCAGGTGTTCGAAGCGCAAGGTCGGTTTTGGGCACTAGGTGTTCGAGGCGTCTGGACGTTCAGGGGGTCTGTCCGGCCGAGGCGCAGGGTGGTTCGAAGTGCCCGAGTTTTAGGCGCAAGGCAGTGTAGGGCGCTCGAGCGTTTATAACAAGGTAGTTATGGGTACAAGGTGGTTTACGTAGTCTGGATGTTCGGGCGCAAGGTAGTTCTGGACGTTTGCAGGCGTGAGATAGTTCAGAGAGATTATGCGTGAGTTATTTAGGGGTTCATAGCCGTTTGAGGATGAGAGGTAGATCTGCCTGCCTAGACGTTTGGATTGCAAGGTAAATCTGTCCGCCTAGGCGTTTGATATACAAGGTAGATCTGCCCGCCTAGGCGTTTTGGGTGCAAGGTAGATCTGTCCGCCTAGGCGTTTTGGGTGCAAGGTAGATCTATCCCATAGGCGTTTGATATACAAGGTAGATCTGCCCGGCTAGGTGTTTGATATACAAGGTAGATCTGCCCGGCTAGGCGTTTGATATACAAGGTAGATCTGCCGGCCTGCTAGTAATTACTAAACTGACAGACAGTGAATTATCTGACATATCTATTGTCAACAGGTAACTAGGTTAATGAAAATATTATTGAAGTTTCATTCGAGAAACCTCAATTCGAGCCAATTTAGAATTTTTGTCTTTTAATGTAAGAAACCTTCTTTTAGGTATTCTTTGTTCCAGCATCTTGTAGCATTGTTCGAAAAATTATAAATATATGAATTTTTGAGTGGATAGAAAAATATGGCATCGTACTTGAAGCAATCAAGTTAGTTGATCAGTTTTAATTTTTGCACACCCTGTATAACAACAGCTAGGAGTAATTGAAATATTAATTACGATATTTTTTTGTAGCGTCACTGTGAATTACGCTTGAATTACCTCGAATACTCTTTGAGTGTTTTGAGAATAAAAATTACAGGTTTTGAAGAAAATTGATTAATCTGAAAGACCTCAATGTTTAGGTATAGTAATTCCTGATGAAACTCAATATTTTTTTGAACGTATAATTCGAATATGCAATGATATATAGGTGTGAAATCTAATCAACTTAAAATTTATAAGTTTGATAATTTAGTGGCATTTGAGATACTGTGTATAATATGAAATTAATTTTAAATGGTACCTATAATAGCCCTCATATATTCCAATATATATATAATATTATCATATAGTCCCTTCATTAGGTCACAATATTCCATGCGGTATAACGTGGACAACCCTATTTTTTCAAACATTTCAAACATTTTAGTTTGGAGTGTTACTTTCTTTCAAGAAGAAAAACCATAAATAGTGAGGACTATTTAGACCGAACTTTGGGTATCCTATTGATTTCAAATCTTTAAATCTTACAAAAACGATGATTGCAGAAATTTGTTGTTAATTATTGTTCAGTTTATATACAGGGTGTTATATAATAGTATGGTTCAACTTGAGGGGGCAAATCTACGTGCAATTTTAAGAAAAAGTTCATATAAACATAGGTCCGCAAACACGTAGTTAGGGATCTACAGGTTTGGTGTTTTCTTCAAAGCTCCTGCAGTTTTTGAGATAATCAACCCAAATTTGAAATGCAAGCTAATTTTCACAGCTTCCATTAATACACGCCCTTGATTTTAACTGAAATTCACAAGGTGTTTTCTTTTCCAATGCCTTGTCTCATTTTTCCTTTCATTTCAACATTTTTTCAGTTCGCCTCTGATTAGCGTACAATCAATTTTCGTCATCTTTGTTCAATTTAAAAACTTTTTTGACACATCTAATTTTTTCGTATTTTCAACCGTTTTCGAGTGAAAAATTATTGAATTTGAATTGTTTGCTATTCGCTAAATAGAAGAAAAAAATTGAAATAATCGATAGGTTTGCCAAATTTTGCTTTAAGTTTGATAGCTAGTCTTCTCAGACTCAACTTATACTTATTCAATATCAAACTAAAAAAATAAACAATTAAAAACTGAATAAATAGCTGGAAGTGTCCAGCTATTTAGCAAGCATTTCGAGAATTCTAAAACAGCAGCATTTTCAGCCTTATAAGATCCAGCTTGGTCATAATCTCAATCGAAATGATTTAAATAACTGATTTCAATTTTATTTGTGGGTGGTTGATAGAGTAACGGAAAATGACAGTTTTTTCGAAAATGTATTGTTCAGTGATTAATTTAATTTTCACAACAATGATCTGGTGACTAGACACAATTTCCACAATTATTCCGATATTAATCCACATAAATACAGAGTAATGAATAATAAAAAGAGATGGTCTGTAAATGTGTGGGATGGAACTTAGGGGACATTGTAAATATTTTTTTTGTCCTATGTAGAAAACATTGTTCTCTTTCCTTTATGCCTGTCATCTCAGCATGAATAATTCTACCCAAGATATTTTTTCAAAGCCTATTGAGGTGGGGTCAAAAAATTGTAAAAGCATGTAAACTTTATTTTAATGGAAGCCATTTCGTGACTCGAAATGGAATGCGTTCCAATTCACCCTTTCACTCTCCCGAATTGCAATTCAAATAATTCAATTGGAAACACTCTTCTAGTGATACATTTTTGGATGGCCCATATCTTATTATCTTTCTAACTAGCGTTATACATTACATGTCAATATATGGAATGTAATTTTTTGAATTCATCATTTAAACCTGCAATATTTTTGGGAAATTTTACTTTGACTTTAGTTGATGGAATTTAAAAAATTAAGCAGCGTTACCTGCGTTTTCAAATCAGGTCGAAAGTAATAAATAAACATAATAGGCGTAGAAGGGTAAGTTAGAATACATTAATCTTCGCGTCATAAAGCGATTCGAGAAAAACTATCGCTTACGTTATTTACCATATTGAAAAAGTTGCAAGCATTTCATCATGGAAGATTTTTATTCAGGGAGCAGTATTTAACATTTTATAGATTCCTAAATGTCCCTCACTGAAGGAGCTAGTACAGCGATCTAATTATCTTAAACACCGTCAACAAGAGTCATAATATTAGTGGTGCTTAGTTGGAAATCGTGTTGCGTACTTATTCGCAACATCGAAGCAAACTGCAGAAGGGGATAGAGCATATTTATATATCATATGCATACACGATTGGAGCCGTTCAAGAAAGAGAAGCAGAAGACTACCAGATAAGTCTGACTATTCACATTACTGCTACATGATACACACTGTGTATATCCAAGCAGTGGTCAATTCAGCTTAACTATAGTATTTGATGGCTCATAGTGAATATAGTCATTCAGGGAGCAATTCAGCGTACCGTAGAATATTAAATATTCTTCTCTGAAGAAGCTAGTGATCCGATCTGTTCATCATAATTATCGAAAAAACTTATCAACCGATCATAACTGTATTGATATTTGCCACGACAGTCACGGTGTAGCGTTACGAGTGGCAATATTAGAATTGAAAATATAGACCTATGAATCGCGTTTCACTGGAAAGATAGCAGGAACGTTATGGATTTCCAATCTAGTTGCTACTAAAGTAAAACTCAGCTTTGACATGCCTCAAAAATTATTTTGTCTGTCTGAAGATTCGCTGTCACATTTACATTTACTCTTAATAATAATACTTACAATGAAAAATCTGAACGCTATTATTCAATTATATATTTTACATTGATAAATTTTAATGACATAATCATATTAGTCAGGATTTGTTTTGAGTATCTCTACTGAACTTCACATTCAAATTAACTCTAAACAATAATTCTTTAAAGCAAAAATCAGATTGCTGTTATATAATTACAAACTTTATCATTAATAAATCAATCACAATTGCACTATCATTTCAGTCAGGATGTATTTTGAGTATCTGTAACGAACTTTAACAAACTAAGAACAATAAAAATGAACAATTCAAAATATTGTTTCCAAATAAAAAAATTGAGTTATCCATATTTTCTTCATCGATAGGAATATTTTCAGTTTTACATATTTTTTCTTCATTCAGGTTGTCTTTCTTGTTTTTCTCTAATTTCTGTTCAAGATTGTTGAGGGTTTCTCGAAAAGTGGCTGGTACCGCAGAATCCGTGTCACTTCCAGTGTTTGATAGCATAGTTTGATCAACTGCATCTCATTTAATGTCTTGGTTTAAACTTTCTGAAGTTGTTTGGAAGGCATTGGATATGTGAGTTGTGTGGTTATCACCAACTTTGATAGAAATTATTTCTTCATTGGGTGGGTCATAATAAAAATTAATAAGTTCGGATGTCTCTTGAATTTTGATATTACAAGGTGCTTCATAATTAAGGTTAATACATTCATCTGTATCCTGAAATATGTCGTCATTGATATTCTTCAAAGAACTTGTTCCTGCAGTCTTGCTTCTTGGAGGGGTTGAAATAACCATGGCATTTAGGTTGTTATTCGTTCTTCCTTTTTCTAACTTAAAATTCGGTTCACACTTTTCAGTTTGTACCTTTAAATCTAACTTTGATTCCGCTTTAACATAAGTTTCAGAAGAACTTTGTTGCGGTGATATAAAATTCAGCATGTTATAGTTTTTCATTGATATGAAATATTCTTTATGTTCATGGAAATTTTGATTTATATAGGCTGGCATTTTTGTCTTTATTCTCATGTCTATTTGACAAGATGGTAATTTTTCCCATCCATTGTTTTCCGGAAAATTCAATGGAGGTGAAATGAGTTCATATTCATCTACTTGTCGTTGGAAACGTTTGACACAAGACTCTACTTCTACATTACAATGGCGGTTAAAATTTCCATGAATGTTTCCATTTATTCCTGTTATATTAGACGGGTATCTTTGATAAGCGGTTTGTAACGTATTTGGATTCCATATGCCGAAATCTATTCCATTTTGCATGAGCGATGCACCATTTATTGGTTTCATATTTGAACTCCCCAATGCAGTGTAAACTTGTGGAGAATCTACCATTATTCGTTTGTTCAATTTCGTTTCAATCGTTGAACATATTTTACATTGATAAATTACATTGACATTATAATTTCAGTCAGGATTTGTTTTCAGTATCTGTACTGAACTATCTCATTCAAATTCACTCTTCACAATAATTCTTGAAAGCAAAAATCAGAATGCTGTTATATAATGACAAACTTAATCGTTAATAAAACAATCACAATTGCACTATCATTTCAGTCAGGATTAATTTTGAGTATCACAAACGAACTTTAACAAACTAAGAAATATAAAACTGAACAATTCAAAATATCACATTATTTCACTGATTTTTTCATTTTAAACAACAAAGTATCATAATTTTATTCTACTATATCTTTCTATCGTGAAAGATGTTCTTGATTCAGATTTATTCAATGTTAATCGTTCTCATGAAATGATATCAGACACTTTGATTTTCTACTATTAAAATTCCAAATTCAAAATGAGCATCAATAGAATACAAATTTAATTTTTCATTTACAGTTTTATTCCTTTGGAAATAATTTGATTCGTTTCAATTTAATTTTTCGCTTATTCATTCTGATTTCAATTTTTTTATTTTCTCATTTTCATTTTTATATATCATGCAAATTAAGGAAAGAGATCATACTTGTCGCGATTTTCTTTAATTTCAACTTGCATACATTTCCAATAGTTCATAAAAAATCATTGTACTTGCCAATCTTCTTTCCTTCCATCCTGTATAATCCGTTTCCACATAATTTTCCATATCTTCATCACACACAATGAGAGGAAAGGAGAGGGCCACTTGCAATCAAGAGGAAGACAGATTACTTACTGATTAAAAGCAGAACGGAATCACTTTTTCGAAACGATCACGTATGCCGGTTCCTATACACTACTGATAATACTATTTGATTTTGTGCGAATAAATACTATTTTGCGCAACTCGATTTGTGCGTTATAAGGACGAAGAACCTATACTAATAAATACATTTCCCAACCTCAACTTCCATCAATTGGTAAGTCTTTTTTTTTTCTTTAAACATTCATTACGTTATATGTTATAGTTAAACTCTTCCAATATCGATAATTATAAGTACTGAATCAGCTTCTCGTGTAAAAATTACAAACTCCACTCGGAGACGTTACAGATTTCTTCATTTTTATTCTAGTTACTTGATGTTGATCTTGAATGCTTCCTGTGATGAGTTGATCTTTTACGTTTCTTATTTCCCAAACTAAATTCTTTCGGGATCAGATTTTTTTTATAATTTTCTGAACTTTCCTTATGTTCTGTTATTGGTTTCTCAATTTCCATTAAATCTATCGAATTTGAGAGCATTGTTTGATCGACTGCATCTCCTTTGTTGCCTTGATTAGAACTTTCAGAAATGGTTGGAAAGGCAGGAGACATGATAGTTGCATGGTTTTTATCAACATTAAGAATGATTTCCTCCTCACGGTGAAGCTCATAATGACGATCAGTGGGTTCGTATGTCTCTTGAATTTTGCTATCACAGGGTGTTTTCTAACAAGGATTAATATAGTCATCTGTTCGTGAAATATGTCTTCAAGGAATTCATCCACAGAACATGTATCTGCATTGTTGCTTCCTAGGGAGTTGAATTGGCGATGGCATTTGGGTTGTTATTTATTCTTCCCTTTTCTGAATTAGAATTTGATTCACACCTTTCAGTTTGTACCCTTAAATCTAAACTCGATTCCCTTATAACATAGGTTTTAGAAAAACTATGTGGAGGTGAAATTAAATTCAGCATGTTATAGTTCGTCATTGATATGAAGTTTTCTATATATTCATGGGGGTTCTGATTTATATTGTCTGGCGTTTTTGTCTTTCATTTCATGTCCATTTGACACGATGGTAATTTTAGCCATTCATTATTCTCCTGACTTATATTTTTCACTTAAGGAAAAGTCTTACGTGAAATAGGATCCGCTGATCCAGCACTTCCTGTGGAAAGCATCGTTTTCAGGAACGTAACTCCTCCATCCTTAGGGAAGAGTTTTGGACGGGAAGAACAAAACTCGTTCTTTGACTTGGTCTGGCGATTGACTGAAATCTTGTGGAACTCTCGAAGATTCTTCTTCTGGATTCTTTTATGGTACTGCATTTCTTCGACGCAATCTTGAACTAATTTTCCAAACAATTACCAGAAAAATTATGATGTATACGGGGGTGGTCAAGTAAAGATGCGAATAAGCTGGTTCTTCATTTTCTTCTGGAATCGGTTGGAGTTTCTCGACTTCCTTCTGAAGGTGGTGTAACTTATCCAGTGAAATTTCTTGAATTTTGAGGGCTTCTGAATGATGATCCCCTGTAGGTATTTTTATTTCGGGTAAAAATAAGGGTACTTGATAAGAGGTACCTTTTGTGTTGGTATAAATGAAGTCAACTGTTTGAATACTGCATCCATACGGAATTTGGATGAGGAATGTTCCCTTGAGGGTTGTGAAATCTGTTTTTTTCGCAGTTCATCCTTATTTTTTCTTCTGGGAAGATTCCAATATAGTGGCTTTCATCAACTTCTTCTACAAAGGATTTCTTCAATTTCACTGGTACTATTTTACAGTCAGGAACAGTTGAAGAATTTTTGATCTGAAGAATTGAAAATAGGCAATCGTCTTGGTCGGCGTGGTTGGCAAGCTTGTTCTCTTCGCAGAGGTAACCAGGGTTGAGATATCTGCATTGTTTGTCATCGTATTGGAATAGATTGCTACTCATTGTAAGGTAGGTATTTTTAGGAATTATAGTTGTAAAGTTTTTGGATGGAATGGAATATAAATGGTAATGGTTGAATTGATCGGGGTGTACAAGGGGAATATTCAATACGAAAATGATCCTTGTTTTTGAATAGTAAGCTTCGACTTCAATTAGATCATAATAATTGTGAATATTTTTTTCGTCAGAAAAGATCAATTGATTTTTCTAATGGTTCTCTAAGAGAATCGTAAGAATATGGCCTAAATCGATTTTTGAAATAAGACTACGATGAAGAGAGCCTAATTTAGCTAGAGTAATTGAATTTTCTAAATCTTCAAGAATAGATCCGATTGTGTCTAAGTTAAATTTCATTTGACCGAAAGTGTCTATAATAGAAAAATACTGAGTGTAATCATTTTTGATCTCTTGAATTCTTCTAGAAATTATGTTTTGGTTATGCAGCATTAATGAAAGAGTTTTATTATTATTCTCAAGAATTTCGTGAGTTAATGAAATTAGGTGATTGACAGTAGAGATTATCCGTTCCTTATTAGCTTGTAATTTTTCAATAGCTTTATCGTAGCGCTCGGCATCATCGGCGTCTAAATTTCCTGAAATGGCTTTAATAATATTTCCCAGACCATTAACTAATCCGCGTTTCTTCCGTTCTCTATCTTGGAAGGGATATACAGATTTGAATTTATTCCAAATGTAGTTGATTCGATATTGTATATGTTGTTCCAAAGTTTCTGTAGGGTATTCGGATGTATTAAATCGATTTGAAAGAGAAGATTTGAAATTTCTGTATTGTTTGACAAGAACTGTTATTTCGTTTTCAATGGGGTACAGATCGACATAATGGAGGAATTTATGAGTTCCGATTTTGACTTTAGTTTCGCCAACAAGAAAGGGAGCATACCAGGGTTTTGTTTAAGATCCACTATTTTGATCGGTTCCAACATGGACCGGTGGATCATCATCAGGATCAGGTTCCTGCAACAAATTTTGAGGTCTTTCAGCTCTCGGTTTCTTAAAAATGTTTTTGTGGTAAGTACTGCGTTCAGTTTTTATTTTAAGTTCTTCATTTTCTTGAACTTTTTCTTTGATGAACGGCGCTTTTAGTTTGTTGCCGCGAGTTTTGACTTTTTTTCGGAAAACTGTCGATTGTTCATGGTAATCAATTGGTTTTTCACGCTCTTCGTTTGCTTTACCTATATATTTTTCCTTCTTTCTCTCGCTAATTTCTTGAATAGAGTTATAAATTAGTTGGGTTCGTTCTTTGTGGTTTTGCATGTAATTGTTCATAATTTCTTTGTCTACGTCAATTTCGAAGGGGTTTTTGGTGTTTAGATGACCGCTGATAATATCGATTGGTTTTTGTTGTGTTGTAGAATGAATACTATGGTTGTATCCAAAAATTGCATATAACATTAAATCGGCAACTGGAATATTTGGTTTTTCGATTTTCAATACTCTCAAATGTTCCAGAATGGTCGAATGAAAACTACAGGTGAATTGCTATTTGAATTTTTAGAGGTGGTTATGTGAATTTTGATTTTATGAAGATTGGCAAAATCCAAGATTGTCGAATTGTTGAATTCTGTGCCAGAGTCAGTGACTATTTGTAAAGGTAATCCATAAAATGACATGAAGGATATTAACGCTTGTACAATTGCAGGAGCGTTAGCACCTATTAATGGAAAGGCTTGACCGAATTTTGAAAATTTGTCCAAAATTGTCAAAAACTTTTGGCTATGTGCTTGAAAGACATCAACATGTACTACTTCAAAGGGTCGTTTTGGAGTTGGGGTAATTTGAAATTTTATCTTAGGTGGTCTTCGATCATATTCTACTCTCTGACAAATTTCACAGTTATTTATAAAAAATCTGAATTATTTGATAAATTTGGCCAATAATATTTTCGTTTGAGTTGTTCAATAGTTTCTACTATACCTCGGTGATTAGTTTTTGTCTCATGGCTATAGCAAATCAATTCCTTTTGTCGATCTTCATTTATAATATTTTCTAACCTTTTATTGCACTTCAAAATCTTGAAGACGAGACTTTTGAATGTTTGTCTCATGAGATTTGAAAGTTGTTTATATGTTTCGTCGTTGCCATCACTCTCGAAATAAAATGCATAGGTCTTTTTCGGTTCACCAAAGTCTCTAAAAAATGAAACGATAGGGGTAAGATCGTTCTTGAGAATGTAAATATTCCAAATATTCTTGTTGTTTCGATCCCATAAACTTTTTTTTGATGCTTTTCGGTTAATCAGTGAAGGAATTATGTGCAACTGATTTTGAAAGATATTAATTGGAAATTTCGTTGGGCTCATTTCTAAAATATGGTCCTCAGCATTTGTATGCACGGTTTGTCCATCGTCAGTTAAATTTTCTTCTGCTTCCGGGTTCTGATCTTCGATTTCGTCTGGATCTAGGATGTCATTTATGTTGTTTGACATGGAAGCTGTTTCCATATCCCGATTTACCTGTTTCATATACTGAAAGATTGGTAAATCATCGTCTGATGAAGAATTATCTGCTTCTGTAGGGTGAATCTCAATCCTAGATAAAGCATCGGCGTTAGTATTAGCCTTGCCCTTTTTATAGTATATCTCATAATCATACTCTTCTAGTTTGAGTCTCCAACGTGTAAGTCTAGGATTACATCCCTCTTTGAGAGACATAAGCCACTAAAGAGGTTTATGATCGGTCACTATTTTGAATTTTCTCCCATATAAATATGGTCGAAAATGGCTAGTTCCATAGATTATCCCTAAGAGTTCTTGTTCGATAGTACTGTAATTTCTTTCACTATCGTTCAACGTGCGTGAAGCATATGCAATTGGCCGGTCGTTACCAATGGGTCCTTGCGATAAAACAGCTGCAACTGATACGTTACTTGCATCAGTAGTAAGAATAAATGGTATTTCGAAGTTGGGAAATTGTAACAGGGGGCATTACAAAGAAAAGATCTGCAGTAGTCAAATGCTCTTAGGAAAACATCATCGTGTATGATTTTTGCTTTCGCTTTGAGACATTGCGTGAACGGTTTAGTTATTTTTGCGAAGTCTTTTATGAATTTGCGATAATAACCTAACAATCCAATAAATCCTCTGATTTCTTTGACTGTTCTAGAAATCGGATATTCCATGATTGCCTTTATCTTATCGGGATTACGTTTGACACCTTCGGGAGTGACAATATGCCCTAAAAATGCAACCTCTTTCCTTAAAAATTCTGTTTTATCGAGCTGGATTTTAAAATTTGTTTCACGAAGACGTTGAAATACTCTTTTGAGATTTACCATATGCTCTTGTAATGACGTCGAATAGACAAGGCTATCGTCCATATATACAAGACAAATATCATTTTGTAAACCTCTTAACACGTCGTCTATCACTCTCTGCAGGGTGCTTGGAGCGTTTTTCAACCCAAAGGGCATTCTCAGATATTCGTTATGCCCATTGTCGACAGAAAAGGCAGTTTTCTGGATATCGTCAGGAGCCATTCCTATCTGGTGGAACTCACTAGCTAAGTCGAGGGTTGAAAAATAGCGACATCTTCCTAGTTTGTCGAGAATCTCAGAAATGTTTGGAAGAGGGTATCTGTCGTCGATGGTCTTTTCGTTAACTTTACGAAAATCGACCACGATGCGAAATTTTCTCTTACCGCTGGCATCTGCTTTCTTTGGTACTACCCAAATCGGAGATGACCAAGGGAATTACTTGGGCGAATGATGTTCTAATTCAGCATGGAATCAATTTGTCTTGGAACTTCGTCCTTGTAGATATAAGGATATTTATAGGATTTCGTATATACTGGTATTTCATCTCTAGTTCTTATATTATGTCTGATTTGATTAGTGAAAGTTAAATTTATTCATTATTAAAAATATCTGAATATTTCTTACACAATTTTTGTATATGAAATTTTTCTTCATCATTCAAATGGTCGGTACGTATATGAGAACATATGTCGTTTTTTAAATCAGATTCTTCGGGGGTTATATACATATTGAAAAGTTCATAGTGGTCGAGCGGAAAAGAGTTTGGTAATAAAGGGTCATAAAGTTGAATTTGACAAGAAGAATCATTGGGGTTTTGAATTTCTACCCAGGCATATCCATTTTTACAGGTCGTAAGAGTTTCTTGAAGAATGCAATTATTTATTCTTCGATGTGATATAAGTACATCGCCATCATTTGAATTGACAGGAATTTTCATTTTTATTGAGGTGAAAGGATCGATTTCAGCAAAGAATAATACTTTTCTTGTGCTTTCGTAATACTTAATAGGAACTTGTGCCGTAGCTGTTGACAAAATTGAATTTTTAATATCTATTTGAGCTTTCAATTGTTTGAGTGTATTAAGGCCTATTAATCCATCGAAATATTGATGAAATTTGAACAGATGAAATTTGAGATTCGAACAGGTGCTGAATTCCTTAAAAGCTGGAATCTCGACACAAAAATCAAAATTTATGTTGTGAACAATTTGGTTCAGCCGCATTATAATATTCTTGTAGTAATTCGTTTACTGTAGAAATGTAACGAAATAACCTACACGGATTGCCATCAAATTCGGGTACGATTTGTAGCAACTTTATATCAAAAACTGGTATTTGATTAGGCATTGTGATATATTCACTATTTAAATTAACTGTTTTATTTTGATTAAATAAAGAAATATTCTCAGAATTCGAATTTTCTGTGTTAGATTGATTCGGCTCTGTTGAAATTAAAGATAATTTTGAAATTGATTGAATTCAAATTGACTCGATTTCTGGACAAGTATCTCTATATGGATCAGGAGAATTCGAGGAGTCTGACATAAAGGAACAATGAGTAACTTACAAGATTTTCGTTATCTTCATTCTCCGGTTGATAAATTGGCTGCAATTTTTTTCGTCTTTGCTCCTTCTCGATGAAGAGTTGAAACTCACGGATATCTGGTTAAGATGCCGTCGAGATCCTACCGCACTAAGCCACTTATGTTTTTCACTTAAGGAAAAGTCTTTTTAAAAACATTTATTTTATTACAAACTGAATTAAATGGGAGCTATTGTCAGACTAAATAATATGAGATATACAAGCATGATTTATAACATCAGTGAACACGGTGAGGCCGTGTACGTGAAATAAGATCCGCTGATCCAGCATTTCCTGTGGGAAGCATCGTTTCCAGGAACGTAACTCCTGAGAATTCAATTGAGGTGAAATGAGTTCATATTCTTCTACTAGTAATTGGAAACGTTTTACTGAAGACTCTACTTCTTCATTACAATATTGGTTAAAATTTTCATGAATGTTTCCATTTATTCTTGTTATATTAGATGGGACTCTTCGATAAAGAATTTTTAACGTATTTGGATTCCATAAGCCAAAATCTCCTCCATTTTGCATGAGTGATGTACCATTTATTGGTTTCATATTTGTACTCTCCGATGCAGTGTAAACTTGTGGAGAATCTAACATAATTCGTTGGAGCAATTCCGTGTCAATCGTTGAACGTTCTGGGTTTGTGGAATTGGGTTCTAATGGTGAATATGCTGGATTCTCTTCTACTCTAATTGTGATGTGCAGTAGATATAAACTTTTCTACTTGAGCTTCTTGATAAATAGTTCACTAGGATCATGAGCCTTTTCTAGTTCAGTATATACACCAGAAACGAAAAAAAAGTATATGAAAAAAAGGCTTGCTATTGTTTTTCAACTGTCTAGCTCATAGAATTGATCAAATTAGGTTAACAAAAAGATTCAATGAGCCATTGAATTTCAGAATTTCATATATTGAGTGAAATTGTATTTACGCATTTTTAGTTTAAGCTTGTAAATGGTTCAATAATTTCCATGTTTTTGTAATTCTAGATTAATTTCAAAACATTTGTGCATTATCATGAAATATTGTCAATTCAAAGATAGATATTATGGAAATATAAATACATAAATTGATACAGACACACACACATATATATTATATTGTAATCAAATTCTGAACAATTTTCTTTCATATCACTGCCACCTGAAAACAACCAAAAGGAAGATATGAATTTCTCAATAGGAATTTTGCGATTGTTGATTGTCTCTTATAAGACATGATAAAAATATTCAATTCAATATCGACGATTTCTTGCTTATTGAGAGTAAAGTGTCTCATTCAGCAGAATTCAATGCATTTAGTGTTTTAACGATATACAGGGTGTTTCCAAAGCATGTGGCAAATGGTTGTATATTAAATGCTACAAAAGTCCGTTTCTTCAAATTAGACTACCTATTTGTGCACACAACATTTAACTCCTAATATTAATAGGCATCGACCGGTTATAGATTTCTCTATATGAAATCAGAAAGTTGGGTGCTATTTCCGGTAGTAGAGAAAACGTCATAATGTTAATAATAGTTTGCGAGAATTTCTCCAAAATTTACCATAGTGGAAAAATTGCAAGCAATTTATCATAGAAGATTTTCATTCAGGAGCAGTTTTTAACATTTTATAGGTTCCTAAATGTCCCTCACTGAAGGAGCTAATACTGCGATCTAATTATCATATACACCGTCAACAAGAGTCATAATATCTGTTGTACAATATAGCCATATTTCATGAGTAAGAGCAGCATTGTGCTGATTAGAAATCGTTTTGCGTACTTATTCGCAACTTGCAGAAGGGGATAGCGCATATATACATATCACATACATACACGATCGGCGCCGTTCAAGAAAGAGAAGGTGAAGACTACCAGATTAGTCTGACTATTCACATTACCGCTACACGCTACACACTGTGTATATCCTAGAAGTGGTCAATTCAGCTTAACTCTAGTATTTGATGGCTCATAGAGAATATAGTCATTCAGGGAGAAATTCAGCGTACCGTAGAATATTGAATATTCTTCTCTGAAGAAGCTAGTGTTCCGATCTGTTCATCATAATCATCGAAGAAACTCATCAACCGACCATAACCGCATTGATATCTGCCACGACAATCACTGTGTAGCTTTACGAGTGGCATCCTCAGAATCGAAAATATAGACCTATCAACCGCGTTTCACTGGAAATGTAGCAGGATCGTCCTGGATTTCCAATCTAGTTTCCCAAAAATAATTTTGTCTGTCTAAAGAATCGCTGTCACATTTACATTTACTCTTAATGATAATACATAAAGTGGAAAATCTGAACGCTATCATTCAATTATATATTTTACATTGATAAATTACAATGATTTTATCATTTCAGTCAGGATTTGTTTTGAGTATATCTCCTGAACTATCACATTCAAATTGACTCTTAACAATAATACTTTATAGCAAAAATCAGAATGCTGTTATATAATTACAAACTTAATCATTAATAAATCGATCACAATTGCACTATCATTTCAATCAGGATTTATTTTGAGTATCTCTAACGAACTCTAACAAACTAAGAATAAAAAAATGTACAATTCAAAATATCACATTATTTCGTTGATGATTTTGTATTATTCTACTACATCTTTCTATCATGAAAGATGATCTTGATTCAGATATTATTCACTAGTGAATTAATTTCCTTAAATTTGCATAAAATTTAATCAGACACTTTGATTTTTTAGCACAAGTATTAAAATTCTAGGAATAAAGTTATATACCAATTCAGAATAAGCATCAATAAAGTACAGATCTGTGTTCTCCATTTTTACCCAAAATTAATTTCAGTTTTATTCCTCCTTCGGGAATATTGATTTCTTAATTTTTATTCTTCTTACTCAATGTTGATCTTGAATGCTTCTTGTGATGAGTTGATCTATTACGTTTCCGATTTCCCAAATTAATTTCATTCGGGATCAGATTTTTTTTATTATTTTCTGAAGTAAATTTATGTTCAGTTGTAGGTTTCTCAGTCTCCATAACATCGATCGAATTTGAGAGCATTGTTTGATAGACTGCATCTTCTTCGTTTTCTTGATTTAAACTTTCAGAAATGGTTTGAAAGGCAGGAGATATCTGTTGTAAGGTTTTCACTAACATTAAGAATGATTTTCTCTTCACAGGGTGGCTCCTAATGACGATCAGTAAATTCGGATGTCTCTTGAATTTTGCCATCACAGGGTGTTTCGTAATAAAGAAAATACACTCATATGTATCCTGAAATATGTCTTCAAGGAATTTCTCCATAGAACTTGTATATGCATTGTTGCTTCCTGGGGGAGTTAAATTACCGATGGCATTTTGGTTGATATTTATTCTCTCTTTTTCTGAATCGGAATTAGGTTCACATCTTTGAGTTTGCATCTTTATATCTAAATTCTATTCTCTTTTAACATTAGTTTCAGAAGAATTTGGTGAAGATGAAATAGAATTCAGCTAATTACAGTTCTTGATTATTGTGAAATTTTCTTTATATTGATGGGAGCTTTGATGTGAAATGACTCCCGATTTTGTCCTTTCTTTCATTTCCATTTCACAAGATGAGAATTTCTCTTTTTTGTCCGGAGAATTCAATGGAGGTGAAATGAGTTCTACAAGTTCTCCATTTCCACCAAAAATTAAATGTAGTTTTATTCCTTCTTTGGAAATATTGATATCTTCGTTTTTATTCTCGAACTTTTTCTTATTAGAAATATGGGGTTTCTTGTTACATGATGATGAATTTGAAAGCTTTTATTGTTCAACTGATCTTTTTCGCTTCTAATGTTCCAAATCAATTTCATTAGGGACCAGATTTTCTTTATAAGTTTCTGAACTCACTTTATGTTCAATTGTTGGTTCTCTTATCTTTATAATGTTGAGCGAATTCATAGCATTCGAAATCCGGTTGTTTCCAAATAAAAAACATTGAGTTATCCATATTTTCTGTATGGATTGGTATATTTTCAGGTTTACGTATTTTTTCTTCACTCAGGTTGTCTTTCTTGTTTATCTCTAGTTTCTGTTCGAGATTGTTGAGGATTCTCGAAAAGTGGCTGGTACCGCGGAATCCATGTCATTTCCACTGTTTGAGAGCATTTTTTGATCAACTGCATCTCCTTCAATGTCTTGCTTTAAACTTTCTGAAGTTGGAAGGCAGTGGATATGTAAGTTGTGTGGTTATCACTAACATTGAGAGAAATTATATCTTCATTGGGTGGGTCATAATAAAAATTAATAAAATCGGATATCTCTTGCATTTTGATATTACAAGGTGCTTCAGAATGAAGGTTAACACATTCATCTGTATCCTGAAATATGTCGTCTTTGATATTTTTCAAAGAACTTGTACCTGCAGTCTTCCTTCCTGGAGGGGTTAAACTAAAGATGGCATTTAGGTTGTTATTCATTCTTCATTTTTCTAACTTAAAATTTGGTTCACACTTTTCAGATTGTACCTTTTAATCTGAATTCGATTCCCCTTCATCATAAGTTTCAGAAGAACAATGTTGCGGTGATATAAAATTCAGCATGTTATAGTTTTTCATTGATATGAAATTTTCTATATGTTCATGGGAGTTTTGATTCATATTGGGTGACATTTTTGTCTTTCTTTTCATGTCCATTTGACAAGATGGTAATTTTTCCCATTTATTGTTTCCCGGCGAATTCAATGGAGGTGAAATGAGTTCATATTCATCTACTAGTAGTTGGAAACGTTTGACTGAAGACTGTACTTCTACATAACAATGACGGTTAAAATTTCCATGAATGTTTCCATTTATTCCTGTTATATAAGATGGGAATCCTTGATACGCGGTATGTAACGTATTTGGATTCCATATGCAAAATTTTCCTCCATTTTGCATGAGCAATGCACCATTTATTGGTTTCATATTTGACCTCCCCAATGCAGTGTAAACTTGAAGAGAATCTACCATAATTCGTTGGATCAATTCCGTGTCAATCGCTGAACATATTTTATATTGATAAATTACAATGTCATTATCATTTCAGTCAGGATTTGTCTTCAGTATCTCTACTGAACTATCACATTCAAATTCACTCTTAACAATAATTCTTTAAAGCAAAAATCAGAATGCTGTTATATAATTACAAAATTAATCATTAATAATTTAATCACAATTGCACTATCATTTCAGTCAGGATTTATTTTGTTTATCTCAAACGAACTTTAACAAACTAAGAAAAGTAAAACTGAACAATTCAAAATATCACATTATTTCACTGATGATTTTTCATTTTAAACAACAAACAATCATCATTTCATTCTATTACATCTTTCTATCATGAAAGATGTTCTTGATTCAGATGTTATCCACTGGTGAAATAATCTCCTTAATTTTGCATAAAATTATATCAGACACTTTGATTTTCTTGCACAAATATTAAAATTTTAGGAAAAAATACAAATTCAAAATAAGCATCAATAGAGTACAGATCTGTTATCTCCATTTTAACCCAAAATTAATTTCAGTTTTATTCCTTCTTTGGGAATGTTGATTTCTTCAATTTTATTCTTCTAACTTGATGTTAATTTTGAATTCTTCTTGTGATGAGTTGATCTTTTACGTTTCTTGTTTCCCAAATTAATTTCATTCGGGATCAAATTTTTCTTATAATTTTCTGAACATACATTATGTTCAGTTGTTGGTTTCTCAATTTTGCTATCACAGAGTGTTTCGTAGTGAAGATTAATACACACATCTCTATCCTGAAATATCTCATAAAGAAATTTGTCCAAAGAACTTATGTATGCATTGTTGATTCCTGGGGGAGATAAATTGACGATGGCATTTGGGTTACTATTTATCCTTCCTTTTTCTGAATAAGAATTTGGTTCACACTTTTCAGTTCGTACCTTTGAATCTAAATTCGATTCCCCTATAACATTAGTTTCAGAAGAACTTTGTAGAGGTGATATAAAATTCAGCAAGTCATAGTTTTTCATTGATATGAAGTTTTCTTTATATTCATGGGAGTTTTGATTTATATTTGCTGGCGTTTTTGTCTTTCTGTTCATATCCATTCGACAAGATGGTAATTTTACTCATTCATTATTTTCTGGAGAATTCAATGGAGGTGAAATGAGTTCATATTCATCTACTAATAGTTGGAAACGTTCGACTAAAGATTCTACTTCTACATTACAAGGTTGGTTGAAATTTCCATGAATGTTTCCACTTATTCCTGTAATATTAGTTGGGAATCTTTGATAAGAGATTTGTAACGTATTTGGATTTCATATGCCAAAATCTGCTCCATTTTGCTTGAGCGATGTACCATTTATTTGTTTCATATTTGAACTCCCCTATGCAGTGCAAACTTGAGGAGAATCTATCATTATTCGTTGGAGCAATTCGGTGTCAATCGTTGAACGTTCTGGGTTTGTCGAATTGGGTTCTAATAGTGGACAGACTGGATCCTTTTCTACTCTAATTGTGATGATCAGTAGATTTAAACTTTTCTAAGTGAGCTTCTTGATAAATAGTTTACTAGGATCATAGGTCTTTTTCCAGTTCAGTATATACACCTCAAACAAACAAAAGTATATGAAATAAAAAACTTACTATAGTTTCTTAACTCCTTAGCTGATAGAATTGATCAAATTAGGTAAACAAAAATATTCAGTGAGCCATTGAATTTAAGAATTCCAAATATTGAGTGAATTGTGTTTACGCATTTCTTAGTATTTAAGTATGTATATGGTTCAATAACTTTCATGTTTTTGTAATTCTAGATTCTTCTCAAAAGTTTTGTGCATTATGATGAAATATTGTCAATTCAAAGATAGATATTTTGGAAATATATACACATAAATTGATATAGACACACACACACATATGATATATTGTAATTAATTTCTGAACAATTTTTTTCATATCAATGCCACCTAAAACCAACCGAGAGGAAGATATGAATTTTTCAATCGGAATTTTGCGATTTTTGATTGTCTCTTATAAGGCATGATAAAAATATTCATTCAGCAGATTTAAATGCATTAAGAGGCTTTACGATATACAGAGTATTTCTAAAGCATGTGGCAAAGCGTAGTATATTCAAAGCTACAAACGTCCGTTTTCTCAAATTAGACTACCTATTTCTGCACACAACATTTAACTCGTAATATTAATAGGCATCGACCTGTTATAGATTTCTCTATACCTAAAATTGATCATTTTGGAGTTAATCGCAATTTTGTCCTAAAACTAACGAGTTTTTGATCGAGGACCTCGAAATTCCCAGATAAAATGACTGGAAACGTTTCAAATAATGGATTTCGATCTCTCAATTCTAAACCCCTCCCAAAACTTCATCAAAGTAAGTCTGGTCAGAATTTCGAGAAAAAAGTATGAAATCAATTTCTGTTGAAGTGTTTTGTATCTTTTGAATCTGACTTCTCGTTTTTCTTTTATTCTAGTAGGTATTCTCCATTACATCAGTTTATTGTCAAAAAAGTCATCTTCGCAGAAATACCTCGCTGCATGAAGCATGTCAATTTTTTTATAGTGAAATATAGTTACTTTTCAAAATGAAATATCAGAGATTCAACCTGTGAAATAATATCAGGAATATTCTGTTTCAGGACAATTTATGAATAACAACACATCTAGGTCTGAAATCAATAACAATTCGAGTATACTTACTAGAAAAGAAGAAACACGAGGAGTCAGATTCAATCCACTTCAATAGTAATTTATTTCGCCTTTTTTTTCTTGGAATTCTGACCAGAATTAATTTGATGGAGATTTTGAGAATTTCAGCGTACTCGCGCGAAAAATCGTAATAACAATGCATTGGGCGAAAGCGTGTTAATTTCTTCTATTGTAGAATTTAGGACAAGATATATCTTGAAATATACGCCATAATAATATAATTATCATATTATTATTGTCGAAAAGGGAAAAAATATTCTACTTAACGCAACCCATTTCGCATATGGTTTGTATTGAAGAAGACATAGTGTTACCTTATAGCTTGAAAACCGATTGGGTATAACACTTCTCTAATGCTTCTCTGAATTCTATTCAAAAACATGGCTAACGAATGTAAAATATTTTTAACATAACTTAATTAGTAACCCAGATATAGTAATTTACTTGTATCACAGTTGAAATTTAGGAATATCTGGAATTTTTTCTTCTATTGGTAATATTTCATATAGCTGCCCATTGAAAACATGGAATTGATGAAAAATATGCTGAATTTTTTTATATTACTTGGTGCAATAATGTTGTTTCAAATCAATGATGAATAAAATTGTCGAATGAAATAATAATAATATATAAAATATTCAGCAACATTGTTTAGGAGTACTAAATTTTAATACTTTATTGAAAATAAGGATCTGAAAATTCGACATATATAATTCAGTTATGAATTGAGGATTTTTCTAGTACTAGGAAGTGAAAATAAGAAATGATCTGGGTTAGTTTTGGTGAGCTTTAGCTTATAAAACTGTAAGCTGATAATATTTTGAAAAGGACACATTTTTACGATACAAGTTGATTATTTCACTTTATGTTAATTAGAGTGATTTTACTTAGATAACACGGTTGTGTACAATAGCAATGTCCTTTTTCAAAACTTTAAAATTGAAACAAATCGTATATCAAAATAATTCAATGAAGTAAATATGAAATGAATAATTTGAATCAATTCCTATTAGAAACATCTTTTTAGGCTTCAAGAAGGATTATTTATTGAAATCCCATATATTTGAAAATTTTCAGACATTATATATAATGATAAATTTATGTAAAAATTTATCATTATATATAATATCTGAAAATTTTAAATATATGAGATTTCAATGAACAATACATACATGCATAAAAATATAATGATAAATATAAACCTTTAATCTAAATGAAGCAATAAATAATGTTGATTTATTTATTAAAATTTGATAGAAAAATAACCAAAAACTTTCACATAAGTTATTATTAATACTAACTTTTGATGCAATATGGATAAGACAGAGAAGAGAGAAATATACATATAAAGGTTAAATTGAGTTTTTACATATAGAAAGAAAATATCGAAATTGAATGAGGAATTCGTGATGTAGTTCATAATTTACCGTTTGAACAAAAATTGAAGTTTGCCTTTGATTCTAATGCCTCAACAACAATTTCCAGAAAACAAATTATGAGATGAGCATATAAGATAGATATTGTTTTTATTGGAAATCAGTAAATTATTAGAAAATATTTCTCTCTTATTGAAGATATTGTTGTATATAAATTTTTCGAAATAACAAGAAAATTCGAATAGAAATTATAGAAACGAGCTTCAACTAAGAATAATGCAAGAAGCAGTAACTCATCGAAAAATCTATAGATCCAATTAGTAGCACAACACAACACATAAATAACTGTTCTTCAAGTGACTAATTTTCACGTAAAATTAACAATAGTTCCGATTGACTCAGGAAATATAGGGTTCCGAACGATCAAGTTTTGGACTACCTGTTGGGGGAGCAAAACTATTCCTATTGGAGGCAGTCTACCCGAGATTGAGGTACTGTCCCTTCCGCAAATTATAGTGAAAATTTGAATAAATCAAAATTTCTCTCAATTTTGCATATTATAAATATACACTCATATGAATGTGTCTGAATATAAAATTTCATCTGAAAATTTTTCAGTTCTTGGAGACCTCACATATAAGCTTCACAATTTTGCAACGCGAACCATTTTGCATTGTGGTTGTATTGAAAAAGACACAATTTTACCTTATAGCTCGAAAATGGTTGGGTAGCTCGAAGACCATAGGGTATAAAATTTTTTTGATGCATCTCTGGACTTAGTTCAAAAACATTGCTGAAGAAGGTGAAAATATTTTTTCTATCGGCTAACTAACCGAAAAATCTATCGATTCAAGTAGTAGCACAACACAAAAATAACTGTTCCGCAAGCGACTACTTTTCACATGAAATTATCAAAAATTTCGATCGACCCAGAAAATATAGGGTTCCGAACGACCTGGTTTTGAACTACCTGAAGGGGGGGCAAAACTATTTCTATTGGGGGAAATCCACCCGAGATTGAGACCGCCCCTTCTGCAAATTATTATGAAAATTTCAATACATAAAATTTCTCTCAATTCTGCATATTATAAATATACATTCATATGAATGTGTCTGAATATGAAATTTGATCTGAAAAATTTTCAGTCCATATAAGCATCACAAGTGTGTAAAATCAAAACTTTTGTCAAAGGGACATTCTTCCAAAAGTTTGGATAATACTATATTTTTGTCAAATTTCAAAATAAATACTTAATACTAAAAAAAAGATGTAGGTACTGTATCTTCACAGGGGGCTATACGATTCTATTGTGAATGCCGGGGGAACTCTTTAGGCAACGTTTAATTAACATCTTCATTACACAGAAAAAGTATTCTTTCATTTCCGAACTAGATGGGTACGTTTCTTAGAATTTTTGAGCTTTAATGAGAAATACTAGAATATTTTTCGGATCTGGTAACTTCATATCGATTTGTACAACGTTTCTGTAAGCTTAAGCTTATAATTCAAAGAGGAATTCTAGAAATAACCTGGATCAATTTTTCGATAGCTAGGATTTCAAGAACGTTAAATGATGCTACTGTAAAAGCGATTGAAAGAAGTAATGAAGCAAAATAGACAGTATATAGTTAAATTAGTAGCACTTCAAAAATATTGTCAATTAATTTCGAAGGAAAACGAGAAACTAAATAAAGTTAATAAGATTTTTCTAATTCAGACGACCAATATATATCCCGAATAATAAACTATGACTTGAGATTCAAAATAATTGGATATGTAGCGGAATATGTGAAAACGGATGACTTCGAGACTCTAGATATTCTAAAGCTAAATTTCGGGCATGATACATCTAAGTATCACAGGTAATTTATGTGATAATTTTACTTTTTTTGAAGTACTGACAAAAGAATTATATATATGGGAGGTATTATTCTATGATGAAAAATGATAAAGTTTTCAGCAAACTATATATTTCATTCACATGTACAAATAAATTTTTAAGAAATAAAACCCATGATTTCACCACTTTATTTTTTTTATGTTAGGTTAGGTTAGATTATGCGCGAAAACATGGTTCCCTTCCTATATTTCAGTCAACTCAGTTTGTGAAATTGTAAAATACTAATATTGAAAAATTATTCAAAAAACCTGTACCCAAAATATTTCATAGCTTATTGAGGTGGGGTCTGAAACTTGTAAAAACATGTAAACTTTACTATGTTGGGAGCTATTTTTTGACTCGAAATTGAATCCGTTCCAATTCACCCTTTATTTCTCTGGCATTACAATTCAATTGGAAACACTCATCTAGTAATACATTCTTGGATAGCCCATATCTGTCTATTTTTCTAACTAGCGTTATACATTACATGTCAATGTTTGGAATGTACTTTCCTTGAATTCACTATTTAGAACTGCAATATTTTAGGAAAATTTTACATTGATTTCACTTTTCGGAATCAAAAAATTTTACCCACGTTTTCATATCAGATCAAAGGTAATAAATAAACATTAGGGGTGTAGAAGGGTGAATTAGAATTCATTCATCTTAGAGTCATACGGCGATTCGAGAAAAATTACGTGCTTTTGAAAATTCTTGGGCCTTCAGTAAAGTTACAGATATCTTGGGTGTCTACTTGTCAAATGATCAGCCTGTATATAGATTCTTGTATGGAAATTTAATATCTGATTAACAAACTATTGAGTAAAAATTAAAACCGAAAAGGGAATTGAACCACCAAATAAGTCATACATTAATCCAAAGGACGCTTTTTGTCTAAGGATCCTCTAAGTGTTGACAACCCTCGTAGCGTATTAGCCGAATAACTAACTGCAATTAATTTTTTATATAAATATTCTTTTTATACGTTATCACAAACAGAAGAAAGAGAATTATACAATTTTGTACAGTCTCTTGCTCGTATATTTAATTTCGATAATTAATTCCATTTATATAGATGGATGAAATAGACGTCTGAATATCATTTTGATCGGAATATTATGAAACGAAGGAAATTCTTGAGTTGGTGTAAAACTTCCATTCGAAAACAAAGAAGAGAGAAAAATAAAATAATGTAAAGCTTCAAAAAGTGAACTCCTTACGCTACATTTAGAAAAATATTCCTGATTCAAATAGATATATTTCGAATTCAATTGAATATTTTAGTAGGAAATGAAAGTTTAAATATTAACTACTTCATAGGCAACTATCAAAAATAACATACATACTTCTGAAACTTTCTAATTTCATTCAGTTATGGTTGTTATTCCATTTCATTTATTAGTACCTACATCTTTACAGTCTAAGAAGTGCGGAAAAACCTAAGAAAGATAAATACAGAACTAGAATCGATATTATCTGATCTATGGTGATGATGACGTGTAACCCCCTGAATAACCCATTGGAAATCTGTACGGCAGGTACTTAACAAAATAGTCATATTATTCAAGTTTGGCATCCCGTCCAATGTCTGTGAGTCTGAATCCCAACAATGCGATTTTGATAATTATGCATTCGCCAAAGAAGAAGAATATTTGAAATAGTCACATGAACTGCATCCATCTGCAAAATGCACTTTCGAGTACCTAAAAACATTATGTAAGTATTCGAAGTTGATAAAGAAATGTATTGAATTTTTCTTTTGTATTTCTCTTACTAAGGCTTCTTTGTTAAATACTTACCGCATATAAAACCATGCACAAGGGCTACCTTCAAAGGTTTTCTATTGCTTAATTAGGTATAAAGAATAATATTAAGTTCAATTTTACGTCTTTGTTTCATTGTATTAGTTGTTCCATATTCTATGAAAACATACCAGAATATTATTGATACGTATGCTATAGAGTGATTGAAATAAAGAAATTATTATTATTATTATTATATCAAGGAATATAATTTCGTTTCACCAGTGGAAGATTTCCAGCTGCTACATAATATAACACTTGATGAGCATATCTACTGGTCTTGCTCAGAAGTTCTAATCGATTTTAATTCGTTAAGAAGCCCGCAAAAATATGAATGAACTTTCATTGAATTCCGAATATCAAGTAAAATGTATTGAAATATTGTACCAGCACAAAACTAATTGCAAAATCTATTAACAAAGAGAGGCAATCAGATTTTCAAATTTTTTCATGTATCCGTTCATAAAGAAGGCAATAAACACGTTTATTTAAAAAAACTCATAAATGTCTACTTTTTCTTCTCCTATATAAACAGCAAACGATATTTCATTCACATGTACAAAGAAATTAATATGAAATGAGATTCTGATCAGAAATCTATAATTCTACCTCATTATTTTTCTATATTTTATGCACGAAAACATGGTTCTCTTGCTATATTTCAGTTATCTCAGCATGAATAATTGTAAATAAATAATATTGAGATATTATTCGATAAGACTTATCCCCAGATATTTCATAGCTTATTGAGGTGGGGTCAAAAACTTGTACAAACATGAGAATTTTAGTATGTTGGGAGCGATTTTGTGACTCTCCCGCATTACAATTCAGATAATTTAATTGGAAACACTCTTCTGGTAATGAAGTTTTGGATAGATCATATTTTTCTGAAACTACATACATCTGCAGAATGCAATTACGAGTACCTAAAACATAACGAAAGTAGTCGAAGTTGATAAGGAAATATATTGGGAAATATCAAGGAATATAATTTCGTTTCACCAGTGGAAGATTTCTACCTGCTACATAATATAACACTTGATGAGCATATCTAGTGGTCTTGATCAAAAATTCAAATCTATTTTAATTTATTATTATGCTCCCAAAGATATGATTGAATTTTGATTGAATTCGGAATATCAAGCAAAATGTATCGAACTATTGTACAACCACATAACTAGCTGCAAAAGCTATCAACAAGATGAGGCTTTCACATCTTTGAATATAATTCAGACATTACCAGAAATGACGTAAATTTTAATTGAAAATCTCATCTTCCGAAACTCGATTCCCTCATCTATAATTCTAATTCAATCCCACGAGGCCTTTATGATGCGAGCACATAGTCTCCAGAATGCCTACTGCGTCTAAAACAATTTTTTCAAGTACTAAACAATGATTGTAAAATGTATTATCAAATTGAGTAGAAAAAAACATTCAGATGTGTTATATGTTACGTATAATTCTAAAATGAGACTGTAAGATTATTTTTCTTTTGGAATATATGAGGAGCTATTATAGGTAAAATTATTTTCAAGACGAAAGAAAAAGAAGAAATGATTTGATTGGAAAATTGTTTCGCAGGAATATATTAACTTTATTTGCTATATTAAAAATTTCGAAAAGTTTCTTTCTGCAACATGAATGGATCTGATAGACAGGGTTTTCCGCGCTATACGGCACGGAATATTTTGGCCTAAATACGGGACTATAAAATTAATTTTCATTTGGGATATATGAGGAGCTAGCACAGACACTTTTCAAAATTATTTTTACATTATACAGGGTGTCTCAAAATCCTTAAAATAATCAAAGTTGTATTTTTTCAAATAGAGCACCCTATATATTATTGTTTATTTGGATTAAGCGTTAAAACAAATGGAGTTTCATCAGAAACTTTAATACATGAAAATTGAGGTTTTTCTGATATTTCGATTTTTCTTAAAATCTAAAGACATTTTTATTCTCAAAATATTTAAAAATTATTCAAGTTAGTTCAGTGAAATTGTCAGTGACGCGAGAAAATAGATCGTTATCCATAATTTAATTACTCCGGGTTGATCTTAATATATAGGATGTGCCAAAATTAAAACTGATCAAATGGAAAATTCAAAGCGCAATAACTTGAGATTATTTCAAAAAAGATGCCTTATTTTTCTATCGTCCCAAGAACTCATATTTTTAAAACTTCTCGAACAATCCTATAATGTCTTTACCTAAGTATACACTCTCTTAAATTATGAGACAAAATTCGAACTTTGCTAAAATTGAGGTTTCACGAATGTATATCCATATAATTTTCATTCACTTAGTTACCTGTTAACAATAGAAATGTCAGATAATTCTGTGTCTGTATTTTATTTTCCCTTGCCATGTCTTCATTTGCCCTTTTCACTGATCACCATACAAACAATTTTCGTTATTTTTGTTCAATTTAAAACTTTTTGACACTTGTAATTTTTTCGTATCTCCAAACGTTCTCGAGTGAAAAACTATTAAACGATTGTATGCATTCGCTGAATTGAAAGCACTTCTAAATGAAAAAATGTATAGTAGGCTTTGATTATTTTCATTTATTCATCCATTTTGACAGTTGCTAAGGTTGAACCAGTGTCTTCTCGAATCGCTCATTGAATTAAAGATTAGTTTTAAAACGTTTGTTATTGCTGCAAGAAAAATGGCCAATTTTAGGCTGATATCCATTACATGTACGGTCTGGCTGACGGAAACATAACAGAAGCCAGGGGATTATATCAGGTGCGCTTTCCAAATCGAGTAATATCAGACAGGCGAAGATTCTCGAATATCCACAGAATGATGAGGGAAGCTGGTACTTTTACTGCAAATAATCATTTAAAAGATGGATGTCAAACTTCGTGAACTCCAGATATTGAGGAAGCTGTTTCGAATTGTATTGATTCAACTCCTAATGTGAGTACAAGAAAAATTGGAAATAAGTTGAATATTTCACATGTTCTAGTTTGGAGTATTCTCCACGACTTTTTATTGTACCTACCCGTTTCATATTCAACGCGTCCAAACTCTACTTCCTCGAGATTTTTCTTCAAGACTGAATTTCTGCCGATGGTTCTCAGATAAAATTAGAGAAAATGCTCATTTTGTTAGTGAAATAATGTTCACAGACGAAGCTAACTTTTTGGGAACAGCTATCACAAATTTTCAGAAAAATCATTATTGGTCTTAGGAAAACTCCCATTAGATTGAAGAATCTCATCATCAAGAAAAATTCTTCTTAAATGTCTTGGGCAGAATAATTGGAAATTATTTGATTTGACCTTTTTTTGCATGACAGACTAAGCGGTCACGCTTATCGGCAATTTCTTAAGAAGTTACCTTTATTGCTCAATGATGCTAAACTTTTGGTGAAAAACATAATGTGGTTCATGCATGACGGGGCACCAGCAGATTTCAATGGATAAGCTTGTGAATTCTTGAATACTACATTCAACAACCGATGGATAGGTTGGGGTGGGCCAGAACCATGGCCACCTAAGTCCCCAGACTTAAATATCTTAGACTTTTTTTTATGGGGATATCTCAAAACTTTAGTTTATACCACTCCAGTTAACACTATAGAAGAATTGAGAAATCTAATAATAACCTCTTGTGACTCGATAAGAACTACCCCAGGATTATTTTATAATATAATATGCGAAGAAGAGCAGAGTCCTCTATTCTTGCAGGTGGAGGACACTTCCAGCAATTTATTTAGTTTTTATTTGTGCTTTTCATAGTTTGATATTGAATAAATATAAGTTGAGTCTCAGAAGAGGAGCTATCAAAATAAAATAAAATATTGGGTATACCTATCGAGTATTTCTTTCATTTTTTTTCTTAGGCGAATAACATACAATTCAAATTCCATAATTTTTAACTCGAATACGATTGGAGATACGAAAAAATTACAGGTGTCAAAAGAGTTTATAAATTGAACGAAGGTGACAAAAATTGAATGTACGCTGATCAGTGGCGTACAGCAAAAAATTTGAAAGGGCCAAATGAGACATGGTCTCGGAAAAGAAAACTCCTTGTGAATTTCAGTTAAAATCTGGGGTGTGCAATAATGTTAGCTCTAAGAAATAACTTGAGTTTCAAATTTGGGCTGATTTTCTCAAAATCTGCAGGAGTATTGAAGAAAAAAACAACACCATGTAACTCCGTAAGGACGTTTTTGTGGACCTATGTTTATATGAACTTTTTTCTTAACATTACACGTAGATTTACTCCCTCAAGCTGTGACATACTATTTTGTACCACCCTGTATATAAACTGAACAATAATTTTTAAATTCAACAAATTACTGCAATCATCGTTTTTTGTGGAATATAAAGATTTGAAATTAATAGGATACCCAAAATTTGGATTAGTCCTCTTTATTTATACTTTTTCTTATTGAAGGAAAGAAACACTTCAAAATTTAAAATGTTTGAAAATTGTTATATAGAGATGTCTACGTTATAACGCACGGAATATTATGAACAAATTACGGGACTATAAGATTAGTTTTCTTCTGGAAATTATAAGGAGCTATTATAGGTACCTTTTGAAATTAATTTCATATTATACAGTTTGTCTCAAACGCCTTAAAATTATAGAATCTGTAATTTTTTAAATTGAGCACCCTATATATCATTCCATATTTGAATTGTACGTTAAAAATATATTTATCCTGAAAAGCACAATTTTCAGCCTCATAAGATCAAGCTTGGTCAAAATCTCAATGGAAATGATTTTAATAACTGAATTCAATTTTGTTTGTAGGTGCTTGATAGAGTAATGGAAAATGACAGTATTTTCGAAAAAATATTGTTCAGTGATGAATGAACATGGTGGCCAAATTTCGAAGTATTTGAACGGCAATTATGTGAAATTTTGCAGATAGAGTAAAATGAACCCTACTGTCTCGATCTTATTTTCAGGGACTAGTTTAGTGTTGCCATTTTTTTTTGACACCTCTTTCCGTTCTGGACTAATTCGAAATTACCAAAATTTTGTGAAAATTGTCCATCGCGGATATCTCAATCATCATCAAAGTTACATGAAAATAGGTTTGACATTCTAGAGGCACTTCTTTAAGAAGAATACAGTGCTGTGTGAAACTTTTATTTTATCTCAGCGGTTTTAGAGTTTTAATCCTTTATTGGATGTAGCAATTTATTTCATTTTCAGAAATGTAACTTGTAGACAATTATTGCATTCAATATGGTATTAGACGAATAGTACAAACATGGTTCTCCTCCTACCTAAGTTCCCGAACTCAGAAAGTGTCAGTTACCAGGAAGACAAGGAAGTTTATTCAAAAGCTCTGTCGATAAAACTAGAAGTTCCTCAGAGAAGAATATTAGGTCCGATCTTATTTTTACTGTTCGTTAATTTCCTAAATAGCATCACTATATATAAACCAAAAACAACAATAGTAAACTATGCAGATGATACAAACATTCTACTTTGCAGTGAAACCTTTCCAGAGGCAGTAAAACACACAAATGAAGTACTAGAGGAAGCATATAGTTAGTTTCATAGAAATAAGCTACTCATGGACTCTGAGAAAACCTGTGCATCTTAATTTGAGTCAGCGTATGTAAATATAGAAACACCACGTCACCTGAAACAACGATCTGGCAACATTGAATTTGAGAAATTTTCGAAGTTCTTAGGGGTACACATTGACGAAACAACTGGAAGAAACACATTCAAGAAACTTGCAACACATCGAGCTCCATCTGCTACTCTTTGCGTGTATTGAGTAATTATCTAGATATGAACGCAAGAACAATAATATATCAGGCAGTCTTTGAATCCAAAATGAGATATGGCATCAAGTTCTATGGAGCAGCAACATTACAGAAGAGAGCCCTGCGAATTATACTTAGGATGAAGCATACAGATACATGTAGAGGAAAATTCCGTGAAGAAAGAACTCTTAACAACTGTCGGAATTCATATACAAGAATGTTTGATATTCACTCATAAGAACAAAGACAAAATTCAATGAGAAAGAACAGTTACAAAATACGATACAAGAAGTACAAACCGGAAATACCCAACCCACAAGTTTCAAAAGACAAATTTATAGATTGCTCCTGACTATTGAACCATACACAGTGAACGAATTTTTGGAGTATGGTGAAACGTAAACTTTTGTCAACTTCTTCTGAAGCAGTCTCGTTCTGGAAGACACTGTTTCATTTCAAAGTGTTCAATTATTCAATTTTTGACGACATATATTACATATATTTCTGCACTTTTATACGGAATAAAGAATTAAAAATAAATTCAAAACATTTTTTCAGAGAAAGAAATTATATTTCCACAATTCCTTTCATTAGGTGCATGCCCATCGATTCATATTTTCTCATCACTGGAAACCAAAGGCTATTGAAATCCTTTTTAAGGAAAATGTTATTTGTATGGTTTGATTCTATTTAGACCATAGTAATTAACTGTGGTCTTAGAGTTCAACAATCACTTTTACTCTTCATAAATCGGATTACAGATGAACATTAATTTTTTTGAAATTCGAAACTTGCCGAGGAATCTACGTATTATATGAATCAATGCAAGTTGCTTTGCCAAAATTGTATTCGAAGGATTAGAAAGTTACGCGACTAAAAAATTTCTTATTATGAAAAACAAGATATTAAACATTTCTCAAGCGAAAACCAAAAACACATACGAAAATCTTTAACAGAAACAAAAATTCCTAACGATACAAATGGGGAAACTACTTCATCACAAATATTCTAAAGTACTGCCATAGTTGTCAATGCATACATTACATCGCCGAGAAACACTAAGGTAGGTATTGTAAATATGAATATTCTACCGATGAAAAGATATTACAATTTGAGTGAGAAATTCATGATATAACTAATGATTTATTGTTAAAACAAAATATGAAGCATACCCTAGATTCTAATTAGAGTAAATTTCAGAAAAGAAACCATTAGGTAGGTATATAAAATTTTTATAATTGGAATAAGTTTATTAATTGAATATAATAGAATCTTATTGAAGATTTCAGTGATACAAATATGTCTAAATACCTACCAAAAAAATTCATGAATTTGACCAGACATTATAGAAAACAGATATAACTTAAAATAATGTGCCATATTAATATTGCAGAATATCTAACACAAAAATTAATTCAAAGAGTAATAAAAACAGGAGCCTTAACTAAGGTTAATGTAAAAATCGAAGGAAAACTTTGTAGAATTTCAAAAACTCTACGTCATTTGAAATCCACCATTTTGCATAACGAATTGATCATAAACAGAGACAAGATTCAAGATCAGTTACTGCCGTAGGCCTTGTTCCCCAAATTAGGTGAATATTCGTTGTATTTTTAATATCATTGGTGCAGTAAAAACAACACCGTATTCGAACTGAAAATTATTGAAGGCATGAAACCGTGGATAAAATCGAAGCTTGGAAAAATTGTAAAATTGAAAGTGTTTACCGATAGGAAGAATATATTGAAATTTGAATGAATAATTCATGATAGAGTTAATGATTTATTGTCAGAGCAAAATTTGAAGCTCACCCTTGATTTTAATTAGGGTAAATTTCAGAAAACAAACTATTCAATGGGAGTATAATATTTTTTATATTTGAAATGAATTTCTTTATTTGTCCTTATTGAAGGGACTTCAGAAATGAAACATTTTAATTTTTCGACGTTTTGGCTCTATATTTCGGCCATCTTAGAAATATTTCAATTTGTCCTAAAGAACTGAAATATTCTCTTTCAAGTTACATGCATTTTAATTGTGCCTTTTTGTTATTGGAATTATATATTTTGGGCATAATTACTGCTGTATGCGGGATAAGTTTACTGCAATTTGAAATTACAATCATATTCGAAGCCGTCCCTCATCTCAGGTATATGATAAGTCACCATTTTATTTTTTCGATTTCTTAGTTTCCAATGATTTCAGTCTTCAAGTAACTACCTGTAATAGTTTGCATATTAATTGCTGATTACTTATCGTATATATATATATATATATATATATATATATATATATATATATATATATATATATATATATATATATATATATATATATATATATATATATATATATATATATATATATATATATATATATATATATATATATATATATATATATTTTGAAATTACTAGATTTTGGAATTACTAGAAAACACCCTTAAGCTCTGTGAACATTTTGGAGGACACGCTATCAATTATTTTGTGATTCATTTCTTCCTTCATTTTAATGATGTGGTACGTCGTTTACCTTCGATTCTATATCAAAATTATATTCACAGTAATCAGTTTGATCGGACCATAGATATTTTCATAATCAATCGATACATTTACTTGATATTTGGTTCAACTTCTCAACTATATATATAATATAATAATTATTGTTATTTCCACCCTCTGCATTTATATCATTTACATTGATATTTCATGTAAATCAATGCAGGCATTCACCCCTTCATCTATGTATTTGTATATATAAAGGGTTTCTATTTTATAAATAACATAGAATTTATAATATTTAGAATACAAGGATAATATTTTCTGAACATGGATTGTTGAATATATCTACAACTGATCATTTTCCTTTTTTTTCATCAATAAAATTATGGAATTCTAAAGTATATTACGTAGTGTATTATTTTTGAACTTATATAAATAGTCATTTCAATGAGCATCAAACAAATTCAATTATATTTTCGTCAGAGACTTTGTTTGATAGTTTGTACTTATTTCAAGGGGTTTCGTTAGTCACTCCGGGATTCTATTTTCGTTCTAAGCTATCTGGCACCATTCATTTTATATTGTTGGGACCCACCATATCTCCACTTAAGACTATAGTCGCGAGCATCCCCCTCTTGAATTTAATTATGTTAACAGTCGAGATGGAAAATATTGATTCATAGGTTTAATTCAAAATTTACCGTAACATAATTAATTTTGCGCCCAACATGGGGACCGATTCTTTTTCTTTTTTTTAGTTATTTGGCCATTTTGAAATTTAATTTTCACTCAAGTGAATCTCTATAAGGGTTACAGAAAGTAAAATTTGAGTGATTGATAATATATAAGGGTTTTCACAGCTAATTTCCGTCGATCCGAAATAAAAATTGTTCTTTTTATTACTATTGCAGATTGTTCGTTTCGATTTGGATAATTAGAGACTATCAGATCGAACAAATTCAGTAAATTTCATATTTGTTGTTGATAATATTTTTTTCTGTTGACTAAAGAGATAAGAATATCGCAACCTATCGTTTACTGTAGTGTTGGACAAGTTTGATGAGAGTTGACGTATGAACTGGTTATTCGCGGATTTGAAGACGTTGGTACTGTTGAGAGTATGCGTAGTTGCCTCAGAAATGTTATTAAATTAAAACGTTCTGGTCCATCGTTACTTTATCCTTCATACTCATTGAATTGCGAAGACGAATTTAAAATTATTGAGAATAAGATCAAAGAAGTAATAGGCTTAATTGATCAATTCAATGATGATATGAAAAGCAGTTTGTACAGGAGGATAAATTCTAAATTCGCTCATATGGTTAAAAGGGTAGATAGAACTCGACCTACTGAAGATACCAAACGTAAAGAACGAAGTCCACGTCCATCTAAAGCTTCAACTTTACTGCATAAATTGAAAACTCGTGTCCACACTTTGCATACTCAAGAACCTAGTATTCTCGATGCTAGTTTATTGAATATCCGCGTTGATTCTGATGATGATTCATCTTCTGATGAGAGTGATGAGGAAGTTGAAGGTGCTTTTGGAAATTCGACTCCAAAACCTGCTGAGGTGAATAAAGGACAGAGTAGTACTAGTTCTCAAGTAAAGTCTTTTCCTGTAACAAAATGGAATCTTCAATTTACAGGCGTTAGCAAAGATATGTCGGTTTTTGCTTATTTAGAACGTGTTGTAGAATTAAGTTGTTCTAGGCATGTTAATAAGCTTGAACTTCTTGACTCGGTGATTGACTTATTCAAAGGAATTGCTTTAACTTGGTTTAGAGCAAATAGGAAAAAAATCACTACTTGGAACGATATCTCTTTTGCGTTGAAGGAACAATTTCAACCTTACGATTACGATGATCGGTTATTTGAGGAAGCTAAAAGAAGAACACAGGGAGAAAACGAGAAGATCGGTATTTATGTCGCTTGTATGAGTAACTTATTTGTTTTATATTTTTATTTGTATTTATATGTAGAAATTTCCGTTCCGGAAAAATTGGTTCTTTCTTCAAAATTCCTGCTGATTTAGAGATATCCATCCCGAATTTGCCATGCAAGCTATTTTTCACAACTTCCATCTAACTCGTCCTAAAACTTTTTTTTTTGCAGTACGTCACTGATCAGCGTACAATCAATTTTCGTCATCTTCGTTCAATATAGAAACTTTTTTTCGAACAAAAAATTACAAACGATTGTATGCATTCGTTGAAATGAAAGCCTTCCAATTAAAAAAATTAATAATAGGCGTTGATTTTTTCATTTACTTATTTATTTGGACACTTGCTAAAGTTGAACCAGTGTCTGCTCGAATGGTTTATTAAATTAACGATTAGTATTAAGACTTTTGATGTTATTGCTGTATGAAGAAATTGCTAATTTTACTAACGCCGAATTGGCTGATATCCATTACATGTACGGTCTGGCTGACGGAAGCTAGATTATATCAGGTGCGCTTACCAAATCGAGTAAAACCAGACAGACTAAAGTTTTCAAATATCCACAGAAGGTTGAAAGAAACTGATACTTCTACTGCAAATAATCATTTGAAATGTGCAACTCTCACTCTGAGAACTCCAGGTTTTGAGGAAGATTTTTAGAATTGTATTAGTTTGAATCCTCATGTGAGTACAAGAAAAATTGGAAATCAGTTGAATACTTAACATTTTCTAGTTTGGAGGATTCTCCCCGACTTTTTGTTGTACCCGTTTCATATTCAACGCGTCTAAACTCCACTTCCTCGAGATTTTCTTTCAAGACTGAATTTCTGCCGATGGTTCTTAGATAAAATTAGAGAAAATGCTCATTTTGATAGTGAAATAATGTTCACAGACAAAGCTAGCCTTTCGAGAACTGCTTTCACAAATTTTCACAATAATTATTATTGGGCTGAAGAAAACCTCCATTTGATTGAAGAATCTTCCATCAGGAACAATTCTCCCTAATTATCTGGGTCGGAATAATTGGAAGTTATTTGATTGGGCCATCTTTTTTTCCTGAAAGACTAAACGGTCCCGCTTAATGTAAACTTCTTGAGAAGGAGTTACCTTTATTGCCCGAAGATGTGCCCCTTCTGGTGAGAAATATAATTTGGTTCATGCATGACAGGTCACCAGCACATTTCAGTGGAACAGCTAGGCAATTCTTGAATAATACATTCAACAACCGATCCATAGTTCGGAATGGGCCAAAACTATGGCCTCCTAGGACCCCATACTTAAATAGTTTAGAGTTTTTGTAATGGGGATATCTCAAAAGTTTAGTTAATGCCACTCCAGTGAACACTGTAGAAGAATTGAGAAATCGAATATTAACCTCTTGTGACACGATAAGAAATACCCCAGGAATAATTCAAAGAGTGCGTGATAATATTCGAAGGACAGAGGCCTGTATTTTAGCAGATGGAGGATACTTTCAGCAATTAATTGAGTTTTTAATTGTTCATTTTTTTAGTTTGATATTGAAAAAGTATAGGTTGAGTCTCAGAAGACGAGCGATCAAAATAAAAGCAAACTTAGGGCTTATCTATCGAAAATTTCTATACTTTTTTTTTGTTATTCAGCGAATAACATTCAATTCAAAAAATTCAAATTCCATAGCTTTTTACTCGGAAACGGTTGGAAACACGAAAAAATTAGAATCAACAAAAAAATTTACTAAATTAAACGGAGATGACGAAAATTGATTGTACGCTGATCAGCGGCGTACTGCAAAAAGGTTTGAAAGCAAAATGAGACATGGCCTCGGAATAGAGATGCATTAGAAAAATGTAATACCAATCGTTCTTCGAGCTATAAGGTAAAACTCTGTATTTTTCAATACAAACCATATGCGAAATGGGTCGCTTTAAGTATAATATTTTTTCCCTTTTCGACAATAATAATATGATAATTATATTATTATGGCGTATATTTCAAAATATATCTTGTCTTAAATTCTACAATAGAAGAAATTAACACGCTTTCGCCCAATGCTCTGTTATTACGATTTTTCGCGAGAGTATGCTGAAATTCTCAAAATCTCCATCAAATTAATTCTGGTCAGAATTCTAAGAAATCGAATTGTTATTGATTTCAGACCTAGATGTGTTGTTATTCGTAAATTGTCCTGAAACAGAATATTCCTGATATTATTTCACAGGTTGAATCTCTGATATTTCATTTTGAAAAGTAACTATATTTCACTAAAAAAAATTGACATGCTTAATGCAGCGAGGTATTTCTGCGAAGATGACTTTTTTGATAATAAACTGATGTAATGGAGAATACCTACTAGATTAAAAGAAAAACGAGAAGTCAGATTCAAAAGATACAAAACACTTCAATAGAAATTGATTTCACACTTTTTTCTCGAAATTCTGGCCAGACTTACTTTGCTGAAGATTTGGGAGGGGTTTTGAATTGAGAGATCGAAATCCATTATTTGAAACGTTTCCAGTCATTTTATCTGGGAATTTCGAGGTCCTCGATCAAAAACTCGTAAGTTTTAGGACAAAATTGCGATTAACTCCAAAATGATCAATTTAAGGTATAGAGAAATCTATAACAGGTCGATGCCTATCAATATTACGAGTTAAATGTTGTTTGCAGAAATAGGTAGTCTTATTTGAGAAAACGGACGTTTGTATATACTACGATTTGCCACATGCTTTGGAAATACTCTGTATATCGTAAAGCCTCTTAATGCATTTAATTCTGCTGAATGAGACCCTTTGCTCTCGATGAGCAAGAAATCGTCGATATTAAATTGAATATTTTTATCATGCCTTATAAAAGACAATCAAGAATCGCAAAATTCCGATTGAAAAATTTATATCTTCCTCTAGGTTGGTTTCAGGTGGCATTGATATGAAAAAAAAATGGTTCAGAAATTAATTACAATATATCATATGTGTGTGTGTGTGTATCTGTATCAATTTATGTGTATATATTTCCGAAATATCTATCTTTGAATTGACAATATTTCATCATAATGCACAAAACTTTTGAGAAGAATCTAGAATTACACAAACATGAAAGTTATTGAACCATATACGTACTTAAATACTAAGAAATGCGTAAATCTTATTCACTCAATATTTGGAATTCTTGAATTCAATGGCTCACTGAATATTTTTGTGTACCTAATTTGATCAATTCTATCAGCTAAGGAGTTAAGAAACTATAGTAAGTTTTTATTTCATATACTTTCCTTTCGTTTCAGATATAAATACTGAATTAGAAAAATACTTATGATCCTAGTAAACTGATTATCAAGAAGCTAACGTAGAAAAGTTTATATCTACTGAACATCACAATGAGAGTAGAAGGGGATGCAGCCTATCCACTATTAGAACCCAATTTGACAAACCTAGAACGTTCAACTAGCGTTATGAATTACATGTCAATGTTTGGAATGTATTTTTCTTGAATTCACTATTTAGAACTGCAATATTTTAGGAAAATTTTACATTGATTTCACTTAACGGAATTAAAAATTTTACCCTCGTTTTCATATCAGATCAAAGGTAATAAATAAACATTAGGGGCGTAGAAGGGTGAGTTAGAATTCATTTATCTTAGAGTCATAAAGCGATTCGAGAAAAATTACGTGCTTTTGAAAATTCTTGGGCCTTCAATAAAGTTACAGATATCTTGGGTGTTTACTTGTCAAATGATCAGCCTGTATATAGATTCTTGTATGGAAATTTAATATCTGATTAACAAACTATTGAGTAAAAATTAAAACCAAAAAGGGAATTGAACCACCAAATAAGTCATACATTAATCCAAAGGACGCTTTTTGTCTAAGGATCCTCTAAGTGTTGACAACCCTCGTAGCGTATTAGCCGAATAACTACCGGCAAATGATTTTTTATATAAATATTCTTTTTATACGTTATCTCAAATAACAGAAAGAGAATTATACAATATTGTACAGTCTCTTGCGCGTATATTTAATTTCGATAATTAATTCCATTTATATAGATGGATGAAATAGACGTCTGAATATCATTTTGATCGGAATATCATGAAACGAAGGAAATTCTTGAGTTGGTGTAAAACTTCCATTCTAAAACAAAGAAGAGAAAAATAGAAAATTATGTAAAGCTTCAAAAGTGAACTCCTTACGCTACATTTAGAAAAATATTCCTGATTCAAATACATATATTTAGAATTCAATTGAATATTTTAGTAGGAAATGAAAGTTCAAATATTAACTTCTTTATTGGCAACTGGCAACTATCAAAAATAACATACATACTTCTGAAACTTTCTAATTTCATTCAGTTATGGTTGTTATTCCATTTCATATATTAGTACTGTTGAGGATCGCAGGAGTATCACAACTTAACCGTTGATTTCCTCTTAAAGCGAATTGAGTTGTTTTGTTATGTATTAATAATATTGCACTTGATTTATTTGAGTAATCGTTGTTTTAATTAAAGTTGAAGCACTGCTGTACTAACTTAATTTATTTTGTTTAGATTTTACACGTTTTATAATATCTTAAAAATGATTCTGCCTGGTCTGGTATACACGCACATCTCTCTTCTCTTCCTGAAACTAACTAAGGTTGGACTTAACATTTAGGTAGGGATGCACACGTTTCATTGGTTTAAAAAATAAGAATAAGAATATTTCAGAAATATTGCAAACAAATATCAAAAATGTGGTACTACGTAACTGGGCAAACCCTAGACTAATAAACCTCTTCCGGCTCATTGTACCAAGCTGTTAAAGGGACATTCATTGCATCCCTATGGTGATAAAATAATAAATTTTATGATGGTATTTGAAATAAAATTATGAATTGGGAAATTATCCTCTGGTCATCCCAGCTTAGTAGAGCTTATGTCAATATTTACAATTTGTTTCATTTCTTAAATCTTAGAATATATATACAGGTTCTTTACATACTGCCGCCTTTGAAATACCGTAGGTATTCAACAGATAACTACTGGGGCTTGTGTTTCAACTAGTCTCTAGGGGTAACACACAAACTTTGTTCACGGATCGTTTAAAAATATTGCCATTTGCTAACTTCACTGACACTATACGTACTGCTTCATCATTTCCTTTGTGAGTTTCCACGTCTCTGCCTAGCTGCCAATGTAGGGGTGCCAAGTTATCTTCCTTCATGACTACCAATTCCCCATTTAATATTGTGTGATGAAATCTTCCATTTGGTTCTTACTTGAAGTTCGGAGATATATTCCTTATGCCAACGTTCCCAGAAATGTTGGGTGAGCTTCTGAATTCTTTGGAATTTTGACAACCGGTTCTCACAAACTTCCTTCAGGTTTACGTCAGGCAAGGCCGTTAATGATCTACCTATTAGTAGGTGAGCAGGTGTCAAAGGATTAGGATCATCGGGGGAGGATGATAAAGGTGAGAGAGGACGGGAATTCAAAATTGCTTCGATTTGTGCTAACAATGTGTACAATTCTTCATATGTTACTAACGCATTTCCCAATATCCGTTTTAAATGTGATTTCACCGATTTTATTCCAGCTTCCCAGAGTCCGCCAAAATGAGGACTTCTAGGTGGGATATTATGCCAGGTTATATTATTCTTCATTAATTCGGAGGCGATTTTATTATTGAAATCATTGGAATTAATGATGCTATTCAATCGATTTTTTGCTCCAATAAAGTTCGTCCCATTATCTGAATAAACATTTAGGGGCTTACATCTCCGAGAAGTAAATCTTCTGAAAGCCGCTATAAATGTTTCTGTACTCAGATCGGTGACTAATTCGATATGAATAGCCTTTGTCGAGAAACATATGAATAAACATATATAAGATTTTAAACTTTTGCGAATTTTCCTTTACGATCCTTTATCAAAATGGGACCGCTACAGTCTATACCAACATTATTGAATGGAAGATCTATACTTATACGTGATTTTGGTAATGAACCCATTAAGAAATTGGAAGGTGTGGGATTAGTTTTAAAACAATGAACGCAATTTCGTGTGACGTTTCTAGCTAGGTTTCTTCCTGCTATAGGCCAAAATTTTTCCCTTAATGAAGAAAGTAGATGGTTAGGACTGCAATGCATTAATCTAATATGTTCAGTTCGCATAATTAATTTAGTCAAAAAATGATTTGAAGGTAATATTACTGGATGTTTTTTATTATACTTGAATTCTGAATTATGCAATCTACCGCCAACTCTAATTATTCCATCATCGTCAATGAAAGGATTCAGCATTAGTAAATTACTTTGCTTATTAATTGGTTTTTTAAGTTTTAATTTTGTAATTTCGGATTTATATGTGTTTGCCTGAACGAGTTTGATGATGTGTAATAATGCCATGTCTAATTCCTGTGCAGTGAATTTATCAGTCTTACGTTCAGCCCTAATTACTTTTATATTATTGATTGCGCGTAAACAATTAGCAAACACTTTTTAAGTGTGTATAGGTTTGAGAATTTTTCAATAAAATTATCAATTTCATTATCCTTTTCACGCAATTAGCATTAGCAACTGTTTTTAATTCTAAGTCTGCAGGAATCGGCTTAAATGAATTTATGGGCCAGTCAGAATTACTATTAGATAGCCATGATGGACCACTAAACCACAAATTGGAATCAATAATTGCATTACAATTAACACCGCGAGATATTAAATCGGCAGGATTGTCTTTAGATGAAACATGTTGCCATTTAATTGGGTCTGTTGTTGTTTTTATCTCCGCGATACGATTTGAGACAAAGGTTTTATATTTATTACAATCTGAATTTATCCAAGATAAGACAATTGACGAATCGGACCAAAAATATGTTTCTTTTATATCAACTCGTAATGAATTGATAACAGCTGTGTACAAATGCACTAAAAAAACTGCACCACACAGCTCTAATCTTGGAATGGTTATCTTTTTAATAGGTGCAACCCTGGATTTGGCACACAATAAATGAGAATTTATATTCTGATATTGGTCTATTGATCGTAAGTAAATGCATGCTCCATATGCCGACTCGGAGGCATCCGAAAATCCATGAAGTTCTATAGTAAAATTAGGAGAGTCATGTAATACAAATCTAGGTATACTAATTTTAGTTAGTGATTGTAAATTATCTTTAAATTGTAACCATTTTTGTTGAATATCCACTGGAATATAATCATCCCATGATAAATTATTTTGCCATAATTTTTGCATAAGAAGCTTTCCTGTTATGGTTACAGGACCTAATAAGACTAGAGGGTCAAAAATATGTGAGATCAAGGAAAGAATTGTCCGTTCAGTAATCTTAGAGGTGTTTTTGAATTCGGACGAATATTGTATGGTGTCATCAATTGAATTCCAATAAATGCCCAGTGTTTTAGTTTCATTATTAGCAGAAAATGTAGGATTAGTATTAGTCGGGATATCATTTATTAGGGACGTTAAATTAGTTTTATTAGACATCCATTTGCGAAGATGAAAACCACTAGCATTAAATATAGTATTAATTGATTCAAAATGGTAAATAGCTCGCGTTCATTTGATGCCCTGTAATTAGGTCGTCTACATAGAAATCTTGTGCAATAATGTTGGATAGTTTCGGATTATTGAATTCGTTTTCGATGGATAACTGCTTTATACATCTACTAGCCAAGAATGGAGCTGAAGCCGTACCTTGTGTAACTGTATTCAATTCGTAAGTAGCTAAAGGTAAGCTTGCGTTCGGACGCCACAGAATACGTTGATATTTTCTTTGTGATTCATCAATTAATATTTGCCTGAACATTTTTTCAATTTCTCCAGTAAGTACAAATTTATGTTTTCTAAACCGGAGTAAAATTGAAAATAACTCACCCTGTTTAGGTGGTCCAACTAATTGCACATCGTTTAATGATAAATTATTTTTTGATTTAGCTGAGCCATCGTAAACCACACGCAATTTGATAGTAAGACTGGATTCTTTGAGAACGCCATGATGTGGTGAATAATATCCTGTGGCGGATGCTTTGTGTTCACTAATTTTAGTCATATGACCCAATTTTTCATAGTTTTCCATAAATTTTAAATATTCATCTCTTTTAAAATTATTTGTATTTAATGATCTTTCTAAATTATAAAAACGTTTTAGTGCTAATTCTTTACAGTTACCTAATTTTGACAAATTTTCATTGAAAGGAATTTGAACAACAAATTTACCGTTGCCATTTCGTTTGGTAGTATTCACAAATAGATTTTCACATTTCTGTTCATCTTTTGTGTATAAGATATTTTCATTACTAATATTTTCCAACTCCCAAAATTTTGATAGATTCAGATTCAGAGTATCGCATACTTGATTAGTACACGCATTATTTATAAATTTTGTATTGTTCTTAATTGACTCAATTTTAGAATTACCCGCAATGATCCAACCAAATTTAGTGTTCTGTAAGGTAGGTAAATTGTCACCAAGTTTAATTTTACCTGTAATTAACAGATCCCAAAACGTAGCAGATCCAATAAGTAAATTTATTTCTGAAGATGTATTAAATGTCGGATCGGCTATACAAATATCGGATGGAATATTCAATTGAAGGGGATTGAATGAATAAGTTGGTAAATTTTCTGTGATTCTAGGTATTACTAAACAAGACATCATAATGGAAAAATTGTTGTTAATAGAAAAGAGCGTTACTTCTGTTTTAGACTCAATGTTTGATGTAACACCGTTTACACCTACAATTGTGGCATTTACCTTAAATTTATTCAAATTTAGTTCATTGCATAAGGATTGGGTAATGAAATTTGACTGAGACCCCGAGTCAAGAAGTGCTCGTGCCCTAATAAATTGACCATGTTTATTTTTGATTTGAACTGTAATTGTAGAAAGAAGAATTTGATTATTCACAAAATTAATTTGGCATGAATTTGTTGGGAATTGATTTTCTATATTACAAGCGCTAGTACTAGGGTATTGATTAATAGTACCATTTGATGGTTGAATTTGATTATTAGATTTATTTATGGATTCTGAAATACTACTTGTATAGAAGTCATCATTATGTAGAAGTGTATGATGTCTTTTATTACATTTTTACAAGTTGATTTCGACTTACATTCTTTGATAGAATGGTTTGCTCTCAGACAATTACTACAAAGCTTACGTTTTTGATTTCATTATATCTTAGATTTATTGAAATTTTAATTAAGTCTGGGCAAGTAGAAGTTGGATGATTAATTTTACAAAATGTACATTGTATTTGAGTGTTAATTGACGTATAACATTGATTTGCCTTAGATTGAAAATATGGCTTGTTTGCATTGTTAATACGTTTATTATTTACTGGCTTGTAGATAGGTTTAGAAATATCTAAGGTTTCCAAAACGTTGAATTTATTTTGTAAAAAGTTGAAAAATGAAGAAAGTGAAAATGATTTATCTCTACCACGAATTGTTTCTAAATCGCGTCGAGTACGCTGATCTAATTTAATAACTAAAATATGCATTATTATTCTGTCCCAATAATCTACGGGTTCTTGCAAGGACTTTAATGAACGTAAATGTTTGATACTTTCATCATGAATTAATTTGATTCCCTTTGCACATTCCCTGCTTGGTGAAGGAATATCTAAAATCGCCTGTATATGTTTGGAAATGATTTGGATTTCATTATCATAGCGTTTGCAAAGAATTTCCCATGCATTATCGTAATGTATAGATGCAATTTCAATAATTTGAATGACTTCAGCGGCCTCACCTTTAATACAGGAACGTAAATAGTGAAATTTTTGAATATTACTAATGCTATTTGATTCGTGAATTAATGACTTATATGTATCTCGAAACTCTAACCATTTATCGTACGTTCCATCAAAACTAGGAAGAGGCATAGATGGCAATTGAATGAAAGCAGTTTTAATTTCTGAACCAGAATTTCTAGCATTTATAATTAATTTTACCTTTTTAATAGTGGAATAATAATCCATTTCAAATTTTTCTAAATCAAACATTAATTCTTCAGGAATAGGTGTTTCTTCTTGATCATAAATTTCTGTTGATTTGATAATGAGAGTATTAAATTCTGATAGAAGTGGCTTTATTCCGTCGAGACGATTTTCAGTATCGACGAAACTACCTGCCGTAATTTTGCCATCAAGACTTTTAAGAAAGGTATTGAATCGCGTTAATTTAGCTTTAAGGTAGCCCCTTTTTGTAGATAAGGATTTAATTGTTTCAGACATATTAACACAAATGAAGCAATAATAAACAATTGAAATAGGAAATTAATAAGGACGGCTTGAATAGGAACTCACCAAATTAGAGTAGTTTTCTTCTCTTCTTTTGCTCTCAGCCTGTAGTATTGCTTTGATTAGATTGAAGTTTTCTTCTGCACTCGTTTTTCAGAATCCGGCTCGAAGGACCATGTTGAGGGTCGCAGGATTATCACAACTTAACCGTTGATTTCCTCTTAAAGCGAATTGAATTGTTTTGTTTTGTATTAATAATATTGCACTTGATTTATTTGAGTAATGGTTGTTTTAATTAAAGTTGAAGCACTGCTGTACTAACTTAATTTATTTTGTTTAGATTTTACACGTTTTATAATATCTTAAAAAATGATTCTGCCTGGTCTGGTATACACACACATCTATTATGTCTTCCTGAAACTAACTAAGGTTGGACTTAACATTTAGGTAGGGATGCACACGTTTCATTGGTTTGAAAAAATAAGAATAATAATATTTCAGAAATATTGCAAACAAATATCAAAAATGTGGTACTACGTAACTGGGCAAACCCTAGACTAATAAACCTCTTCCGGCTTATTGTACCAAGCTGTTAAAGGGACATTCATTGCATCCCTATGGTGATAAAATAATAAATTTTATGATGGTATTTGAAATAAAATTATGAATTGGGAAATTATCCTCTGGTCATCCCAGCTTAGTAGAGCTTATGTTAATATTTACAATTTGTTTCATTCCTTAAATCTTAGACTATATATACAGGTTCCTTACAGCTTGGTTGTCTCTACGACCAAGAAATTAATTATAGCAACATATCAATGGTACCTGTCTTCTAAGTATGTTCATTTCACTTATCTCTGATGTCTTTCTCGATTGTATATGTCTTTATGCATCACTTAATCTTACATTGCTATCATCTTAAATCTTTCATCAATCTTTGCGAATACAAAGCAAAACAACTTCAACTTTATATAGGTTATGTCATAAACAGTCGTCAATTTGATCTTCTTTTACTAGGCTCTTGGTAAATTTTACCTACTCTATCGAGGAATACGGAATGGGCTCAGCTTTCAAGCATTCTACCCAGACTGTTGTCGGAATTTGTCAATTTGAACTTCAATAATGCTTACATCGAAACGGTATCTCTGTCTTTAACACAACCTTAGTAGCTAAGACCATTTCGGCAGGCTTCCAAATCATTTCCAGATCACCCCAAATTCTTGAAATGGTTTGATTTCATCAACCAGTTATTCGACGTTCTGCCACAACTTATCTGGTCGTTTTCGAAGTTTCGAACGTGATTTTCGACATTCGCACGTTTCATTCAGTATAGTTTGAAGTTTTTCAATAAAAAACAAAGGTAAATTGTTTATAACGCAAGGTTAGTTGGAGTAAAGTTACGTGGACGACGGAAATACACTAAATATATATATATATATATATATATATATATATATATATATATATATATATATATATATATATATATATATATATATATATATATATATATATATATATATATATATATATATATATATATATATATATATATATATATATATATATATATATATATATATATGAGCTCTGAGTGTAATTGGGTAAAATTTGTAAGTTATTTTGTGATATTGAACATATTGAAATTGCATGAATTTATGCATTTGAACACATCTACTCACAAACACACACACACACACACACACGCATATAACTATTATTATTTTAAATTGACTTAATCATGAATGAAGACGAACCAAAGATTACCAAAAAGGCCCAAAGAAAGATTGTTATAGCATTCATTAAGAGATGTATGTTATATTACATACAAGATATAAATTGAAATGTATCTTTATATTTGAATATCTTGGGATGTTTCACGGCGACCGATGATGTATATATATTCACAATATTATTTAGAGTGCCAAATGAACTTTTTCTGTCGTCTAGGCGCCCACCGTGCCTGTATTTTCAGGGCGCCTGAGCATTTTAGGCTCCAAGTTGACGACAGCATTTTCAGTTACTAGGTAATTCGAGACGACGGATGATGGAACCTTCAAGGAGCTTAGGCGTTTGAGGATTCTAGGAACTCTGACGCCGGGAGAGTCGGAGTGCCCAGTAGTTCGAAGCGCAAGGTTGGTTTTGGGCACTAGGTGTTCAAGGCGTCTGGACGTTCAGAGGGTCTGACCGATCCAGGCGCAGGGTGGTTCGAAGTGTCCGAGTTTTAGGCGCAAGACAGTGTGGGGCGCTTGAGCGTTTATAACAAAGTAGTTCTGAGTGCAAGGTGGTTTGCGTCATGTGGATGTTCGGACGCAAGATAGTTCTGGACGTTTGAAGGCGTGAAATATTACAGGGAGTTTATGCGCGAGGTATTACGGGGCGCGTAGGCGTTTGGGGATGAGAGGTAAATCTGCCTGCCTAGGCATTCAAATTGCAAGGTAGATCTGCCAAGATCTGCCCGCCTAGGCGTTTTGGGTGCAAGATAGATCTACCCGCCTAAGTGTTTGATATACAAGGTAGATCTTCCCGCCTAGGCGTTTAATATACAAGGTGGATCTGCCCGGCTAGGCGTTTGATATACAAGGTAGATCTGCCCGGATAGGCGTTTGATATACAAGGTAGATCTGCCCACCTGCTAGTCCATATAATACTAAAGCAGTAAGCCTCATTTCGAGGAAAGTGGAGGGGACGAATAATTTTTTTCCGGTAGAGCAACGTCTGAGGAAGATCCGAGCGAAATTCGGAGTCCCTAGCTCGAACGACGGAGGCGCGACAATTTTTCGAAACATTTCGCCGAAACGTCGCCCCGGGCGAACGGAACGTCGGAACGACAAGATTTCTCCGGTATCGATAACTCGGGTCTTTCGGAGGGCGATCGGAGAGGTCGATCGGGCAAAAATTCCGGGAAAAAGTTCCTATTTCTATCACCTTCGAGTTTTGCATTTTGCGGCGCAATAGTTCGATTCTCATAAAACCACAGGAAAACGGAAAAACCTTTCATTGAACGGAGGGTTATCGGCTGACTTTCGCAAATTTTCGCTCTACTTTCCATATTCCGAAAATCTCCGACGGCCAGAAATTCGTGAAATAAACAAACCTCGAGCTGTCAGAATACGGGTTTTTGTTTTAACCATCCTACTTAAACGGGGTCACCAGGAGAAAGGATTCGACCTTCGAACGATTCCTACATATCTCGAAATCGGGTCGCTGACTCAGAATCGTCATTTCACGACTTAATTTTCGAAGTTCGGACGGTTTTTGACACCTACATTTTCGAAGAATAGAACGGAAACACGGGGAGAAGCCAGTCACCGCTCCTTCTTTTCCTTATATCGCTTTTCAATGTCGGAAGTGAGCGTTACCAACGTGTAAAATTTAATGCTTTCTCTCTCTTCTGAATGAAAATAGTTAGTAACTTTGATCTTCACCAACATAACTTCGGTACTAACAACATCTCGAATATAGTGCTCTCTCTCTTCTGAGTGACAATCGAATCTAACCTTATTTCCATTAGTCTTATATTCGATCTGTCAAAACAAGTTATTCCGAATTTTATTTGTATGAAAAGTTTGACGAAACTTGAAATAAACTTTTAGAGGTAAGTGTTCGTAGTTTGACGTTTATTTTATCCATGGTAATGTATAATTTGTTCAAGGAAAGAAACGTTAGACTTTCAAAATTCATAAATTAAACATTCTGTGGTTATTCTAACCTAAACAATATGATTCAAACGAAATGTTATAATACAAAGGAATTAGGAGACTAACAATAATGTTTTGAAGGTAAGTGAATGTAATTTGAGGTTTATTTATATAATTTAATGTATACTTTTATAGGCATGCTTAAGAAATGTACTCAGAATTCACATATTTCATTTATCTTTCATGCTTATTTTAACCTCTACGCATTGAAAAATGTCCTGGAGGTACTAGGGTTTTTTAACTAATCAATTGGAGGATCTTACAAAATGATGGGAGATATCCATCGAGTTGCTATTAATAGGTATTGAGCTCTTTTATATGATAATATTTTTTCTGGAAGGAATTCAATAAAGTTTTCGTTAGGTCATTTAGAGTTTGTGTCATATGAATTTTGAAAGCTATCCACTTAAGGCTATATGTGTATTAAAATATTCAATTTGGATGTCAATATGACCGTGCCATTTCAAATTGAATTTTCGTTTCAGGTTATTCAAGTGGAAGTAAGTTTCTATTCTACAACAATTCCAATGTAAAAGTTAATGAGATTCAATGTGTTTGACAATGTTCAAGTTTGAACCAAAGAAAATAAGATCTCAATTGCACGAAAGGTAATGTGAGTTCCTTCTATTCATAACTCATAGTTACTGTTTTTCAGGAAATTTTATTAAGGTTGTTGAATGAATGACAGGAATTCCTCATTGATTTGAAGTTGAAAGTTTCTCTGTTATAGGTGTCGGATAGTGGGAAACATGATGTTCAAAATTGTAGAAGTAGCATATGGAGTTTCATTTTGTACAACTTCAACTTTCAATCCAAGATTTATGAAAGTCACAGAAAACATGCTGCTACATATACGACTCATATTTTGGAAAAAATTCAACTACTACTTAGAGAATGCTAAGCAATTTGACAATTATTGTAATGGGTAGTTGTACTATAGGTTTTTCATATATTTGTGTAAAATGAGTATGCTTATCACGTTATATGGAAATATGAAGTTGTTTTAATGCAATTTTTTCCTTTCATTTTCATTTCATAGTATATTATAAAGATTCACAAGAAAATGAATTGAAGAGAAGTAATATTGAAGAATAGAAATTTCAATTATTAGAGAGCAAGTTTATAAGAAGCTGACTGCTCGAAACCAACTGCCGACTCGACAGTTAAGGATCTAGGAAATTGATAGTTACAAGAAACAGTGAAACTGATATATAGTTAATATGATTGTATTGCATATGAGGGTCTATAATGTTATTCACAAAATTGTGGATCACATTTCTGCTTTCCATAAGATCACTTCAATTCAGAAGATGTTTGATCTTTCTGTTAAGCAAGTTGTGTAAATTTTGAAATTGAAATTTGATTTATAGAAAATAGTTATATATAGAGCAATCACATAAGGTGAAATTTCTATGTGTTCAGTCGTGAACATTCAAATTTCAATTTGGGACGAACTTTCATTTACTATTTCATTAATATACTTGAGAAGTCATTCTTCCATCTTGCTGTTTCAAGCTCTTATTTGTTGTTTATTATAATTCATGAATCTTAATGGATTCTTATCTGATCTTATACGAATCAGAACTATTGAGTAAAAATTAAAAATTTGAAACTATAGATCTGCTTATATTGATCTTTCTGAAGTATATATTTAATACTTTTGAAACTGGAAATTTGGAATATTGTGAATTGATATTAGAGTTGTTGATGATTGAATTTCCATGCCTAAAGGGTAATTGAACAATTCGTTTTCTTGAATCAATGTTGAAATGTTTTTACTATCCCTTTGAATTGGGATAGATTTGATAGTGTTGAAATTTGTGTAGTTGATGATATCCATAAAACAATACTGGAAGCTGCGTTACCCTAAAGATGACTGAGGTAATATAAGAGAGATTTCCAAGTGACATAGAGAACTTTTGAGTAAATATATGAATAATGAAGTGAAAATAATAAGGCGTTCAGTATAGATAGAGTTGGATTTAAAAAGGCGTTCAGTATATTACGCGTTTAGTATATTGACTCTTCAGATATAAAAGGCAATCTTAATGGGCTCACTAGTCTATAATACTAAAGCAGTAAGCCTTATTTCGAGGAAAGTGAAGGGGACGGTTGGAGTTTGAACCGGGCGGGAAGATAGGGTCGGCGCGGAAAAGCGGGGTCCGTAGGCCCCCGCGAATAATTTTTCTCCGGTAGAGAAACGTCTGAGGAAAATTCGGGCGAAATTCGAAGTCCCTAGCTCGAACGACGGAGGTGCGACGATTTTTCGAAAAATTTTGCCGAAACGTCGCCCCGGGCGAACGGAACGTCGAAATGGCGAGATTTCTTCGGAATCGATAACTCGGATCTTTCGGAGGGCGATCTCTGTGGCGAAAATTCCGGCAAAAAGTTCCGAAAACGCGAAAATAAAATACGTCTCCGAAATCTCCGGGATGGAGGGATAATTTCTATGGACTTTTGCAGCTATAAAAATATTTTTATCGCCTTCGATCGCTACGAAACCCGGACGACGAAAAAGACTTGAGTTTCGCATTTCGCGCCACCATAGTTAGATTCTCATAAAACCACGGGAAAACGGAAAAATCATCCATCGAACGGAGGGCTATCGGCCGACTTTCGCAAATTTTCACTCTACTTTTCATATTCCGCAAATCTCCGACGGCCAGAAATTCGCGAAATAAACAAACCTCGAGCTGTCAAAATACGGGTTTTTGTTTTAATCATCCTACTTAATCGGGGTCACCGGGAGAAAGTATTCGACCCTCGAACGATTCCTACATATCGCGAGATCGGGTCCCTGGCGAGAAAACGTCATTTCAGGACTTAATTTTCGAATTTGGGAGGGTTCTTGAGACCTACATTTTCGAAGAATAAAATGAAAACACGGGGGCGGAGCAAATCACCCTCCCTTACTCTCCTCAAACCGCCGTTTCACAATCTGACAAGGCAAGGAAGAAGAAGTTTTAAAGAGGACCGTACCCGGAAACATAGGTGAAAAGAGTAGACGGGATATAAACGAACACTTATATCCCCTCTATTCTCTCACTAAACGATCGAATATCCGACCCGTACGACGGACATCGTCGTGTACGGCGGTCTTTGAATCGTTGAACATCGGTTTCATCGTACCGAGGCCAATAACAAGAAGAGAAGAAGAAGAATTGTTTACGTTAAATTAATAAAACCTCAAATAAACATTCCAAGGTAAGTGAACGTAATTTAACGAACATTTAATGCATCATAATGTAAATTTTTTTAAGCATAATAAAGAATTCACATATTTCATATTTACATTCGGTGTTCTAACCTATGTATTTCAATAAAAGAAAACAATAATAAATAAGGTATTTTAAACTGAATTTTGTATTAATCTCTATAGAATGTTTGTTTCAGTATATAAACGATGAAGTATGTTAATTATCCTAATGAAAATGTAAATGGAATTCAATGTATTTGAAGTAAAGTTATTCAAGTGGAAATGTATGAAAGTGACTCTTTGAAAGTGAGTTTTCACTTTGTGTACATATAAGTAGTTTCTTTTCAATGAAATATTTATTGTTAGATTTCAATCCACCTGATAACCAGAAGGAATTAATTGGATCCACTGTAAAGAGGTTGGAAAATTAAATAAAAATAAGAAAAGAAAATATTAAGCAATAACAAGAAAGTTTCAGGTAAATATAAATGTAATACATCCCTGTTCTCTGATAATAATCTTCGTAGATATTTTTGTAAGTAAACCAGTCTGATTAATAATAGTTACAATAGAGTCAGATTTCTAACTCTGAAGGAAAGAGATCAAATAAATTACCTGCAATTCTTAACTTCAAAATTTATTTGTTGAACAATTCTTCATATAGTTGGCATGAAAACTTGAGCTTTTCAGGATATTCCAACATTTACATAACACATAAGCTACATGTTTTGAGCTACTTCTATTCATAACACATTCTTCTGTATTTTGAGAAATTTATTCAAAGCTGTTCACTGAATAACAAATAGTCTATGCATTCAGAATGTAAAGTTTCCCAATCAGGAGAAGCAAATTATGAAGTTTCATTACAACAGGAACTTTAAGTTCGAGAAAATCACATATTTTGTGGAAAATGCAAATACTTCTTAAAAATGCTGTGTATAGTTAATGATTTTCGTTGAAGATACTCACGTTATATGTTTTAGTCCAGTTGGCTGCTTCGTTTTCATTTTATATTATATAATTGTTATATAGATTATACAATATAAAATTCAAATATGAGAGATATTTGAGTGTTGTACAAAGTCTAGATACTTCCAATGTTTCGAATATATTATATATATATATATATATATATATATATATATATATATATATATATATATATATATATATATATATATATATATATATATATATATATATATATATATATATATATATATATATATATACAATTGGTGTTTTAACAAGACCTATCATAAGACAATGCATGGTACATAAAGGAAGAAGAGATCTGACAGCGATATTCAGAAGGGCTTAAGAAAGTTTAACAGCTCATAATAATTGAAGGATTTACATTTGAAAAACAATACTGCAAAAGAAGACTGCAGGAACTGAGAAAATTCTGAAGGACTTACATTAATGCTAAACTCTTCGAAAGACTTCTTCTAAGAAAAGTGAGAGAGTTCTTTTAAAACAACTTAAGAAATACACTCTTCATTACTAGTAAAAAAGAAAAATGAGAAGACAGATTCAGAAGATTCAAACCACATCAATAATAATTGATTTCACACTTTGTCTCTCGAAATTCTAACCAGACTTACTTTGATGAAGATTAGGGAGGTGTTTCGAATTGAGAGATTGATATGCATTATTTGAGACATTTTCAGTCATCTAATCTTGGAATTTCAAGGTCCTCGATCGAAAACTCCTAAGTTTCGAGATAAAAATGCGATTATCTCGAACACGATCAATTTCAGGTATAGAGAAACCTATAACAGGTCGATGCCTATAAATATTACTAGTTAAATGTTGTGTGCAGAAATAGGTAGGCTATTTTGAGAGAACGGACTTTTGTAACTTTAAATAAACTACGATTTGCCACATGTTTTGAAAACACCGTGTATATCGTAATCCCACTAAATGCATTGAATTCTGCTGAATTAGACTCTTTACTCACAAAGAGCAAGAATTCATCGATATTGAATTGAATATTTTTATCATGCCAATATAACTTTTGTATGTGTGTGTCTGTATCAATTTATGTATATATATTACCAAAATATCTATCTTTGAATTGACAATATTTCATGATAACGAACAAAACTTTTGGAAAGAATCTAAAATTACAAAAACATGGCAATTATTGAACCATTTACATGCTAAAATACTAAGAAATGCGTAAATACAGTTTCACTCAATATTTGAAATTTTGAATTAAAGTGGCTCACTGAATATTTTTGTTAACCAAATTTGATTAATTCTATGAGCTATAATATTGAAAAACTATAAAAATTCCATTATTTCATATACTTTTCTATGTTTCAGGTGTATGTACTGAACTAGAAAAGACTTATGAACCTAGCCAGCAAATATAAATCAAATCTCCCATGAATATATAGAAAACTTCATTTCAATGAAAAACTATAACATGCTGAATTTCATATCTCATCCACAAAGTTCTTCTGAAACTTATGTTATAGGGAAATCGAAATCAGATCTAAAGGTACAAACTGAAAAGTATGAACGAAATTCTAATTCAGAAAAAGGAAGGATAAATATTAACCGAAATGCCATCATCAATTTAACTCCCCCAGGAAGCAACAATGCTTATACAAATTCTTTGTTGAAATTCCTCGGCGACATAGTTCAGGATACAGATGGGTGTATTAATCTTTACTACGAAACACCCTGTGATAGCAAAATTGAGAAACAAACGACTGAACATAAAGTGGGTTCAGAAAATCATAAAAAAAATCTGTTCCCGAATGTAATTAGTTTGAAGAATAAGAAACGTACAAGATCAACTCATGACAGTAAGCATTCAAGATCAACATCAAGTAAGAAGAATAAAAATGAAGAAATCCATATTCCCAAAGGAGGAATGAGTTAATTTTGGGTAAAAATGGAGAATCCAGATCTGTACACTACTGATGCTTACTTTGAATTAGTATATTATCTTATTCCTAAAATTTTAATATTTGTGCTAGAAAATAAAAGTGTCTGATATAATTTTATGCAAATTTTAGGAAGTTATTTCATCAATGAATAATATCTGAATCCAGAACATCTTTCATGATAGAAAGATGTACTAGAATAAAATGATGATGATTCATTATTTCAATTGAAATAATGTGATATTTTGCATTGTACATTTTCATTGTTCTTAGTTTGTTAAAGTTCGTTAGAGATACTCAAAATAAATCCTGACTGAAATGATAGTGCAATTGTGGTTGATTCATTAATGATTAAGTTTGTAATTATATAACAACATTCTGATTTTTGCATTAAAGTATTATTGTTAAGAGTGAATTTGAATGAAATCGTCCAGTAGAGATACTCAAAACAAAGCCTTACTGAAATGATAATGTCATTGTAATTTATCAATGTAAAATATGTCATTGTATAAAATCGTTTAAATTTCTTACTTAAAGCATTACTAGCAGGCGGGCAGATCTAACTTGTATATCAAGCGCCTAGGCGGGCAGATCTATCTTGTATATTAATCGCCTTGACGGGAAGATCTACCTTGTATATCAATTGCTTAGGCGGGCAGATTTATCTTGCACCCAAAACGCCTAGGCGGGCGGATCTACCTTGCAATTTAAGGGCCTAATCAGGCGGATGTACCTCTCTTCCCCAAACGCCTACGTGCCCCGAATCGGACTATCTTACGCCTTCAAACATCAAGAAATATCTTGCGTCCGAACATCCACACGACGCAAACCACCTTGCACCAAGAACTACCTTGTTATAAAAGCTCAAGCACCGCACACTGTCTTGCGTCTAAAACTCGGGCCCTTCGAACCATCCTGCGCCCCGATACATCAGACCCTCTGAACGTCCAGACGCCTTGAACATCTAGTGCCCAAAACCATACTTGCGCTTCAAACAGCTGAGCTCTCCGACTCTCCCGGCTTCCGAGTTCCTAGAATCCTCAAACGCCTAAGCTCCTTGAATGTTCCATCATCCATCGTCTTGAATTCCGTAGCAACTGAAAATGCTGTCGTCAACTTGGCGCCTAAAATGCACAGTCGCCCTGAAAATACAGGCACGCTGAGCGCCTAGACGACCGAAAAAGTTCATTTGGCACTCAAAATAATATCATGAATATATATATATATATATATATATATATATATATATATATATATATATATATATATATATATATATATATATATATATATATATATATATATATATATATATATATATATATATATATATATATATATATATATATATATATATATATATATATATATATATATATATATATATATATATATATATATATATATATATATATATATATATATATATATATATATATATATATATAGGGTTTTATCCCGACGAGTTGCCCATATATCTGTTCATGCAATCAAACTGATTTCACGAAAAATATAAATCCACCACCCGGTAGTTAATACCTTTACCATATGATTATAATCAAAACATATCCTGGAATAATTATATATTAGGATAACGTTAAATATATATATATATATATATATATATATATATATATATATATATATATATATATATATATATATATATATATATATATATATATATATATATATATATATATATATATATATAAAATTGGTCTTCGTATTCTAGTTTTAGCAAACTGTTTGGCTCCATTCCAATTTGTGCCTTTCTTCTATAATTGAAGAATGTCATTCGTCTTTCGATGTCTTCTTAAGTTTTCTACTCACCCAGCAGTTCCTGATTTATGTTTGCTATATGCGTTTCACTGGTCCTCCTTCTCATTTTCACCATATGTTCAACCATATCATTCCAAAAAGATTATACTTCCAGTTCATTTTTATATATTTTTTTCTTCAGTCAGTCCTTTTTTGTGTCACTCACTTTAGTCTTTGCAGGTACTTCATTTTGATAACCTGTTCATGCAATCAAACTGATTTCATGAAAAATATAAATCCACCACCCGGTAGTTAATACCATTACCATATGATTATAATCAAAACATATCCTGGAATAATTATATATTAGGATAACGTTAAATAATATATATATATATATATATATATATATATATATATATATATATATATATATATATATATATATATATATATATATATATATATATATATATATATATATATATATATATATATATATATATATATATTATATATATATATATATATATATATATATATATATATATATATATATATATATATATATATATATATATATATATATATATATATATATATATATATATATATATATTGGTTTTATTCTAGCAAACTATTTGGCTCCATTCCAATTTGTGCCTTTCTTCTATAATTGAAGAATGTCATTCGTCATTCGATGTCTTCTTAAGTTTTCTACTCACCCAGCATTTCCTGACTTATGTTTGCTATATGCGTTTCACTGGTCCTCCTTCTCATTCTCACCATATGTTCAACCATATCATTCCAAAAAAGATTATACTTCCAGTTCATTTTTATATATTTTTTCTTCAGTCAGTCCCTTTTTTGTGTCACTCACTTTACTCTTTGCAGGTACTTCATTTTGATAACCTGTAGTTTGCTCTTCTGTGCCAAACTCAGAAGCCAGCTTCCACTATCGCATGCGATAACAGATCTAATTAATGCCTTCTTCAATTAAAATATTTTTGTTCTATTACTCATCTTCCTGTTTCTCATAAATTAGTTTGCAATTGAAAAATGCAGCTTAGAAGCATTTCCTATCCTCTTTTAATTCTCTCTTGATCCAGTTTTGTTTCAACTATTGCAGTATATACCGGTTCCTTTCCAACTCTATTGTCCATACTTGCAAATTATCGTGCAGTCTCGTTTTGTTCTTGGAACATACCATAGCATAATTTACAAATTCCAATTGATTCCAGGCTTTTGTACCATGTGTGATGTTTCTCCGATAATTTGTGGATAACATGTATAACAATAAGAAATAATAATTTACTCAACACTCCACCCTGCCTGAGTTCTTACTAAGAATGAGTCCAATATGGAATTTACAGTCGTTATATGATTTTTCTCAGCTGTATATAGGCTTCTGATATACTTCTCCACTTCATAAGTCACTCCTCTTTTTCTTAGACTCTTCCCTACTACTATTTTCAACATTCTGCCAAAAGGTTTCTCGAGATCAAGGAAAGCCATTCATATTTTTTTGTCTTTCAGTCTACACTTCCTTTCATCTGGTTAATGGTAAAGATGAAATCTAAAAACATCTTGCATCCCTGAGAAGTGCGTTTCTTAAGTTCTTTTTCAATTAATCCTCTCAGTTTGGTTTAAAGAATTCTTTTGCAATAAAATATATCTCCTAAAATTTGCTCTTTTACTGTTGTCTCCTCTTTTCAGTATTGGAATTATAATGTCAATCCTGTAATTGTTATGAGCTGGCACCATTTCCAAAGTGTCGCCATCATAAATGAGGACAGCACTGAAATCTACCTTGAACAAGTTCACACTGCTATTTTCCTTAGACTCTCCCAACTCTCCCATAGTGTTCTTCTCAGTTCTCTGTTGAAAGCCTTCCCCAGATCAGAGAAAGCCTATGATAATTATATTATGCATATTATGCCCTTAAGTCTGTTCTTCTCTAATTGTTAGTCAATGGTGAAAATGTAATCCTGAACACTTCATTTCTTGAACTGTTTTCCAGGTTGTTTTCAATTATTTCTCTAATTCAAAGATAAAGAGGTACTTTATATTGACGACAGAAAATTTTGGGAAGAAGTCGAACTTTCTCACATACTGTTGTACATTATAAAGCTTTCACTACTCTTTCTCTGTTCATAAATAACTCCTTTTTTCCTGAGACTCTCTTACCACTCTTCTCAGTGTTCTGTCACAAGCCTTCTCGAGATGAGGGAAAACCATAAACATTTTCAGTCATATATTCAGTCTGTTGTTCTTCATAAGGTGGTTAATCGGGAAAATGAGATCCTGAATACACTTCTTCCTCATATGAAGTGTGTGTTTCTCAAGTTATTTTACATATTATTCTCTCACTTTCCTTCGAAGAAGTCTTTCGAAGAGTTTGGCAATAATGTAAGTCCTTCAGAATATTCTCAGTTCCTGCAGCCATTCTATACAGTATTGTTTTTCAAATGTCAATCATTATGAGCTGTGAAACTTTCTCAAGCCCTTCTAAATGTTGCAGATTGCAGTCACATCTCTTCTTCACTTATGTACCATGCATTGTCTTATAATAGCTCTTGTTATTATATATCCTGGTGAAACACCAATTTTAAGTTTAAGATTTTCCCAGCAATACCAAGAAAAGAGAAACTTTATATTCTAAATATGTAGAGACTAAACCAAAATATTTTCAGTCGTATATTCAGCCTGCTGTCCTAAGGTGGTTAATCGTGAAAATTAGATCCTGAATACACTTCTTCCTCATATGAAATGTGTGCTTCCTAAGTTATTTTACATAGAATTCTCTCAATTTTCTTCGAAGAGTTTTGCATTAATGTAGGTCCTTCAGTATTTTCTCAGTTCCTGCAGTCATCTTTTGCAGTATTGTTCTCCAAATGGCAATCCTTCAATAGTTTTGAGCTGTTTCCCACAAACACCAGTAAAAGAGAAATTTTACTTTCTGAATGTATAGACTACCTGAATTTCAGTGAACTGCATTGACTAAATTTCTTAAAATACAATGTGTTATGCACAGAAGTAGCTCAAAACATGTACCTTATATGTTATGTAAATATTGGAATATCCTGAAAAGCTCAAGTTTTCATGCCATTTGTATGAAGAATTGTTCAACAAATGAATTTTGAAGTTAAAAATTGCAGGTAATTTACTTGATCTCTTTCCTTCAGAGATAGAGATTTGACTCTATTGTAACTATTATTAATCAGACTGGTTAACTTACTAAAAAAATTCTACGAAGATTATTATCAAAGAAGGAGATGTATTACATTTATATTTACTTGAAAATTTCTTATTATTGCTAAATATTGTCTTTGCTTATTTTTCATTTAATTTTCCAACCTGTTCACAGTGGATCCGATTAATTCTTTCGTAATATCGAGTGGATTGAAATCTAACAATAAATATTTCATTAAAAAGAAACTACTTTCATGCACATAAAGTAAAAACTCGCTTCAAAGAGTCACTTTCATCCATTTCAACTTGAATAACTTTACTTCAAATACGTTGAATTCAATTTACATTTTCATTAGGATAATTGGAGATCGAAAATATACTTCAGCGTTTATAAACTGAAACAAAAATTCAATAGAGATGAATACTAAATTCAGTTTAAGATACCTTATTTATTATTGTTTTCTTTCACTGAAATACATAGGTTAGAACACCGAATGTAAATATGAGACATTTGGATTCTTCATTTTGCTGAAAAAAATATATATTACGATGCATTAAATGTTCGTTAAATTACGTTCACTTACATTGGAATGATTATTTGAGGTTTTGTTAATTTAATGTAATAAATATCAACAATTCTTCTTCTTCTCTTCTTGTTATTGGCCTTGGTCATAGACCAAGTATAGAAGAAGACAAAGCACCCCATAGAATAAAATGAAGCTTATTCGCCAGCCAGAATCGCGATCCTGGCTGGTTAGGATAGGTCAGGATTGAAAGATTGAGATGAGGTTCATAGATGGTCCATAGATGGCTCTTGATAAAACAGAATACTATAATTTTTTTCATTTTCAGTTACTACTATCAGATGGCTGCTAAAAATTTCGAAGTTATCTTAGAATGATAATCCAAGGGCGTACGTATCACTTACACAGTGGATAGAACAGTTTACGATAAATGAATAATTAGATTCTTATTACAGAAATGAAGATATGACTTTTTAAGAAAATTACATTAATACTTTTTTCAGAAGTCAACTGTAAAAATTCAAGTTCCATTATGAGGATTGCGAATATTACTACGTAAAAATATCACTGTTTAAGATGGAAAAGTTTATTCAACGTTATAACTAATTCGAGCTTTTGCTTATCATCAGACAATTAGCCACTTCATTCATCATTGCGTAATTTTTTCACATTCCACGAGCTATAATATTTTTTAATACAAATCCGTATTTTAGATGAAAGAGTTTCTGGACCAATATTCATATGAACTCTCTATCCTCAATTCACTGAAAGTATTAGTTCCTGAGGTTTGGCTACATATTTAAAGAACACTTGTAAATCTTCGAAAAATTTGAATTCTATATTGCGTTCATTATTAAAAATGCATTCTGAAATGATTCGAACTTCGTAAACAAACTCCAGAACTTCATAGAATATATGATTTACGGGAAATACTATTACTTGAATGTCTTTTCTCATAGCTACAGAGCCTGCAAACAGAGTCTCCGCAACCATATGTGCAATGCACACGGCGCCAAAACCGAGGGTCCAAAGAAAATATTAATATAAAACTTGAGAAATTAAATAGGATTAGGTGTAAATACACACGAAATTTTATTAGTATATCATCCACTTACTGCCGATTTCTATGTTGCGAGAACATATCCGGCGGCAGATTCTTGATTTTTCCTGTTCAGACATGAATAACGCCTGGAGCGCTATAAAAGCCATGTATCGCCACAGGCGTTTTTAAATCAGTTAGTTCAATGAACCGTGCAACAAATGAATGAAAACAAGTAATCCTATTAATTTCTACATATAGAGTTATTTTTATTTTGTCAAGTGGGGTGTTGTGATGTTTAATATTTTGTTTCCTACTTTTTTTTTAAATTAAGTGCCGAATACCTGCTGACTGCAATTTCAACGACTTGATTTTGTATAAAATGGTGAGTGTTTCCTACTTTATACTAGCAACATTAACCCTTTATAGGATACTGGTTTTAATTAATTTTTTTAGCCAAATATCTTTTTATTAATTGAAATGTCATATACGAGTTTAAGAAAGTTTTATACATAACTCGCTTAGTTTTTACTATTGATCTTTTTAAAAACCATTTTGTAGGGTTTTTAAGGGCTATTAAATCAAATTAGTTTAATATCCTTTTTGCCTTTATTTTTGAAAGGATTTAAGCTGAAAGCGCTCGAAAAAATTGCTTTTCACTCAAATATGCAAACTTTGATGGGCCATATCTTACTTGAAAATAATCTGCCCTATAAAGTTAAACACTATAGGCTACTTAGTTAACTTTTTAAGAGGATTTCCTACCCTACCCACGTGGTGCTTATCATTGTGGTTCCTTTAGCAGTTAATTCCTAATTCCATGAGTACTAATTATTACCTGCTGCAAGTGACACTTTCGATGAAGGCTGTAATGAGGCTAGTATCGATATAATTCCATCCGACCCCGGTTTGTGGCCCGAAAGAATCACCAATGAGATGGCTAGATTATTGATTAAACGTGGTCCGCCCTTCATAGACATCAGTTTTAGCTTTCCTATTAATAAAGATAAGAGAAAGTTCTCGTGCAAATACTTTGAAAGAAATCTAGCAAATGAAGAAAAAGTCGAAAGGGCTTGACTTAATTACTCTATTTCTAAAGATTCCTTGTTTTGTTTTTGTTGTATGTTGTTTTGTAAATGTAAAACCCCTAACGCTTTTTGTGATACAAATGGAGTATCTGATTGGCAACACTTGTCTTATTAAACTAATTAGAGACAGTTATATAAACACTTGGCTAAATTTTAAGAAAATGTTGGAGACATCTATGACTGTTAATGGTCATCATCTGCGTGTGGACAGAATTATTGCAATTGTTAAGTATTTATCTACAATAATTGGCATTTCAAAATTCTTCTCAATTGCTTTTCGAACATGATAATGGAAATTTTCTAAAAGCTGTTGAGATGATTACCTCTTTGATTCAGTGATGAGACAGCAGGTTAGCGAGTGTATAACTCCCAAAAAATCTGTTAAAATGACTCATTATTCAGGCGTGCAAATACAGAATGAAATAATTGAATTATTGTCGTCCAAAGTAAGAAATAAAATTATTGAAATGGTTCGCAGTTCAAAATTTTTTCAATAATATTAGATTGTACACAGGCACTAGTCATACTGAACAAAATAGTCTTGTTCTAGGGTATGTTGTCCTTAACACCACTTCAAAAAAGGTTGAAGTTAAGGAAAGTTTTATTGCGTTTAATCCAATATTGGACTCTAGAGGAGAAGAGATGTATACATTTGTGATAGAAAATTTGAAAAAATAAAGTTTAGAATTAAAACACTTTAGGGGACAAGGTTATGATAATGGGACAAATATGAAGGGAAAACATGTTGGGCTTCAAAAACGCATTCTTGATGCGAATCCAAAAGCCCTTTTTATACCTCGTGCGGCTCATACTTTGAATTTAACAGTAAATGACGCTTCTAAGGTGTCGAAGGGATTACATAATTTCCTTCGAGTTCGTCAGGGATTCACTCTCCCGCATAAAAGCATAATCTCGAAATGGTTCAATTCGATCAAATTAGAGACGGGTTTTCTTGATAGCGTTTTCGAACATTTGCGTTTGAAATTTGACGGTTCTACCGAAGCAGAAAGAAACTGAGTCATACTTTTTGATGAAATCGGAATAAAGAGAAATATGAAGGGAAAGCATGTCGGTCTTCAAAAACGCATTATTGATGCGAATCCGAAAGCCCTTTTTATACCTTATAATTTTTTTCGTCATGCACAAAAAGGTGGTATGTCCCCGGGTTAAGTTTAAAGCCTCTAAGTGAGACAAGATGGCCCAGCAGAATTGACGCAATAAAGCCCCTTAAATTTTATTTAATTACGGTTTACGAAAGTCTTCTAGAATTGACTGAAGGTAATTCCTTTCACATTGATGCAAGACATAAAGCGAGTTCCCTCTTAACGTCTGTACAAAATTTTCAATTTATTTGTGGAATTATTATTTGACGTGATTTTATTTCATATGAATATTGTCAGCAAGCAAATGCAAACTAATACAATTAATATTAAAGTGTGCCCAATCTACCTAAAAATTTAGTTGATCACTTCCAGCAATATAGATCTGACCAATCATTTCAAGAAATTCTTGTGCAAGGGAAAAGTAGCATCCTCTCTCGAAATTGAAGAAGACTTTCCACCACTACCAACGGTTAGGAGAAATTTAAACCAAAACTGTAAACTATTTCAAATGCATAAAATTATTCATTAAAACATACTGCTTCGAAACGGTTAACCCTTAAAAACTGTGGCCATGATTCCCAGTATTGAAGCAAATCTTGGTAAGACCAATACTTGAACAACAGAGTGTTTTTTGTAATTGCTTTCTTTCTACAATCTATAGTGCCGCCACGCCAACCCAGCGCAATGATGAGGAGGTTTACTTCCCCTGGATACAAAAAAAACCGGCGGCCAACGACGATTGTTGTCCGTAACTCTGCTGCTGGTGCCTCCTTTCGGGCACCGCCACAGGCGTCAGACGAAACACACAGTGTTGTCGGATTAATTATGGATAGAAAATATCAATTATTTTATAGACGAAGAAAATTATTGAAAAAAATTGTCTTCTTCAGCGTGGATATATGTTTCCTTTCAAATTTCATGTTATATTGAGTACGAAAATGGAAAATTTTGTGAATAATTCAAAGCATTTGTGATTTCAAAGTTAAGTACCTGAAAATGCATCATATCGTTCATTAATAAAATAGATTGGACCTTTCATATGATTTTATACTGAAGATTACAATGAATTCGACTACATATAGTGTAGGCGAATACAAATGTGTTCATAGTAAATAATAATCGAATATACCTTTTGTTCCAAGTTATGAATATACAATTCATTTCCTCTCAAGATTCTTCATGGCTGGTGGAAATATCCAATCACCTTCAAGTCTTAGTAATAGTGGTTGAATGGGACTTTTCTCCATCAAGGTTTTCGGTAGCCCCCTCTGGTTTATTTTGAAGAAAACCATTTGAGTTTCAAGATGTGAGGAAATAATTTATTGTTGAATTCTTTTTAAATCAAGATAATTTCTATTTAATTTTCCATGTTTTTGTCTCAGTTTGGAAAAAAATCAATTTCACCAAGAATGGAATGGAACGAGAGCAAAGTATTGTTAAAATAGGAACTGAAAAAATAGTAGTCGGGACATATCCTGCAATCCTACGATTATCGTAGGATCATCTATGCTCGAATTTCCGAAATCACAACATACATTTGTGGTAAAAAAAAAATACGTCAATTCCCTCAACTTTTAAATTTTCCTGAAAAGTAACGTACGAGAATGAAATTGTTGAATACCCGGAGAGCTTTGGAATTTAGAGAATTTAGAATATTTGCGAATAATTTTATCGAATTTTATTACGTCCAATTTTAGACATTATTTTATTCTAATGCATCATTTGTTATGTACTTCGATTCACAATATTCAGTATTAAAATTTTCAATAAGTTACAAAATTTTACTGTATTCTTTTAAATTTTGACTGCTGGTTGATTATATATTTGAGTATATTTCGTTAAATCTACTGCAAGTTCTCAATTTGAACTGTCGACACTCTGATTATAAAATTATGAATAATTTCTGTCAATGACCCTGTATATTTGAATTTATTAATTTATTAATAAATGTTTTTGGTACCGTATTCTGTTACTCGTTATGGATGGATCACAATCTGGCAACCTTGTTACTGAAAACATTCATATGCAACTGAATCGAACCAATAATTTTATCCTTTGTGTCTTCTGGATTTTTCCATTTATATTTGAATGGGTAGGAGGTATATTGAGGAGGGGGATGTCCTTTTTTAAGCGTTCGTATATTTCTTATAGTTTGAAACGAGAATTAGTATTTGGTCAGACTTTTGGGTAAGTGTTTGTTCCTATTTGATTGATTTTGCCTAGAACAGGTTTATTTTATATAGGGTCGCTGTCGATTAAAAATTTTTGCTACTGAATGTACTGAAGAGCTTTCCCAGTAATGGCGATGGTAAAAAAATCCAATAAGATCCAAGCAATCGTGTATAGGTGTTCAGTGAAATATTGTGAAAATAAATATCACCGCGGGGGGTTTCAAACGTTTCATTTTTTAGATTTCCGTTGGACTCACGACAAGGCGATTGGCTTCGGGCAATCGATCGGCGGGATTTAATTTCATTTGTTCCGTGTAAAGACATCAGGTACAAAAAAATTTGTAGTAAACACTTTACGGATTCGTGTTTTACTGATCATTCGAAACGTCATTTACGCTCTCATGCAGTACCAATTCTGCAACTCGATTTTATTGATTTCGGCGCTGATTCTGATAAGAACAAAAACATAATTACGTATCCCTGTGAGGCTGAAATTACTGGAAAACTACTTTGTGATGAACAAGGAAATCCACTATCGACATATTTCTCCTCTACGGCAAACTAAGATTCTTCATGTTCCGCCCGCGAAATTTTTCAATTGAAACGTAAATAGCTTCGAAACAAAAACAAATCGATAAATCAAGGAAATGTATTAATGTCCTTCGTCAAACTAATCGTCGATTACGTCGCGGTCGCGCCAAAGGCCAGATCTTTCTGAAAGAACATAGAAGAAGAATGAAGCAACCATCAGGAAGTGTCAAAACGTTCATAGATCTCCAAACGGAAGATAAGACGCATACAGAGTATTCGGAAGAAGAAAAAAAATTTGCTCTCACAATTTTTTATAGAAGCCCGGGATTATAAAATTTCCTTCGAGTTCGTCAGGGATTCACTCTCCCACATAAAAGCACAATCTCGAATTGGTTCAATTCGATTAAATTAGAGACGGGTTTTCTTGATAGCGTTTTCGAACATTTGCGTTTGAAATTTGACGGTTCTACCGAAGCAGAAAGAAACTGCGTCATACTTTTGATGAAATCGGAATAAAGAAGTATTAGTCACAATTCTAAATTCGATTACATCGAGGGAGTTTCAGATTATGGAGAATTTGGTCGACAACAAAATCTCGGAAATCACGTTCTTGTTTTTATGATTCGAGGACATTATGCTTATTACAAAATTCCGTTAGGTTATTTCGTCGTTTCTGGAAATATGGTGGGAGGTGAAATAAAAACCATACTGAA